>JAOVVB010197615.1:0-10940 GCA_028570985.1 Heterobranchus longifilis
GCTTCTTTCTAAAAAAAAAAAAAAGGGTGAGGGAAGGATCCAAATATGCTGTTCGTTCTGTCCCTGGTAGGAGCAGTTTATGTTTTATTATGAATCATTTCAATATTTAAGTGATTGAATGATGTAAAAGCTTCCAGCTTTAATGTTGTATATTATACATTTATACATGCGATTATTTTCTAGATGAATCGATTAATCATTGGTCTATAAAATGTCAGAAAATAATGAAAAATGTCCATCCCAATTTCTCAAAGTCTGATGTTTTTAAATATTAGTTTAATCTGATATAAAACAGAGAAAAGCAGGAAATCTCTAAGGCAAAAAACAGCATTTTCTGACATTTTTCTATGAAAAATTACTTTAACAATGAATCGATTATCAAAATAGTTGGCGATTATTTTTCTGTCAATCGACTAATTGATTAGTCGATTAATCTTTGCAGCTCTAATTTAATGCAGTAAAATATCTGATTTATCAGACAAGCATAGTGTCAATCATTGGGCCAAAAATTCTATTCAAATTCAATTTTGTTGATTTTATCTGATAAATATGATTGTTTGTTTATTAACTGGCCCCTGGCCCCCGGCCCCCGGGCAGAGCGGAGTATCCGTGGTGTAGAGGATGGTTTGGTGTGAGAGAGATCAGAGGATTTATCCAGGTGTAAATGCTGTCAGGCTGGATGCAGCCCTTTGCCCGGACTTGCCTGTAGCGTGCCCGTCACGTGTTGTGGATACCCATGTGTCAGGGGTGATGAGTCATGCCAGACGAGTTTGTTTGCCCAAGCTGCTGTGACTCATCGCCTGGATGGGACCCGGACTGTCCATCTTTTCTCATGCCTTAAGTACAGTATGTGTTTGACTTGAGATTTTCTAAAGGTATTATCTGCATTTTTTGCATGCTAACTCAAAGACAACAGAACACCTCTCTTTGTCTTTTTCTTTAAATCTGCATCTTGCATGTCACTCAAGACTGCGTTGGTCTTTTTTTTTTACCTCTAAAGAATGCCAGAGTAGGATATTTTCAACATAACAAACTTCAACACATTCTCATAAACCGTTTGCATAATATCATATGAAAAGTATTGCACAGCAGTTCGTATACGACAGTGTCTTCCGTTTTAAATACATGACGATAGACACGTAATGTTGTGATTAACGTTGTATAATGGGAATCATTCAGTAGGTTTAGACAACAACAACAACAACAACAACAACAACAACAACAACAACAACAACACTTTGTTAGGTTTAGGCAACAAAACAAGTTAATATGGTTATTAAAAAAACAGGGATTGCAATAAAATCGCATTAAAAATCTGACTACCTACTTTCGGTTTTGGTACATGTCCCGGTCACGTGATATATGCGTCTTTAATGATGCAATTCATGTTGTGAAACAGGACTAATTCGGTAGGTTTAGGATACAAAATACTTAGTTAGGTTTAGGCAACAAAACAACTTGTTAAGTTTAGTAAATAAACACTGGGATTGGCATTAAAATCCCAACTTCCTGTTTCTGGTTTAAATGCATGTGATGGTCACGTGACACACACAGACTCGAACTCCAGTCTACTGGGTGAAAGTCCTGCATGTCTTTTAAACCTGGGCCGCATGTCTCATAATTATGCGATATATGTACGAATTACAGTGCGTTACTTTTCGTTGGAATACTACGAACAGGGAACGAGAACAGCCTGCACACTTATACATGTGCACACAAGTGTGCACACACATTTCTTGTCTTTGGAAAAACATGTGTGGGCGACTGTCAAAGCCATGTATCGGTGCCTGACCAAGGGTTACAGCCTGATGGAGACAGCGTTAACCTCAGTGCTGATACAGAGACATTATAGGTGTCTTATCTCTGCCCCAGGCTCCTTAAGTCAGCTACACATCACTTCAGCAGCAGGGTTTTATAGCAACAGGAAAAAAATGGCCATAAACATAAAATGACTGACTGATAGCTGCACTCTGCTGAAGGATGCCCTCTAATTAGTGTGTTTTATGAGCCCAGGATCCACAGTGAAAACATGTCCATGCTGCGCCGGAGAGCAAACACCGCCTGGGAGGTCACGGCACCCGCTGAGTGTCCTCAGACCAGGTTCAGGACACTTCATAGTCTCATGGTGAACATTTGGTGCCCACATCGTGTCTGCTAATTGCATTCTTAATTACAGTGTGAGTAATGGGGCAATTTCAAGAAGGACGCAAGGAAATACTCTCAAAAAGAATTAGAACAAACACATAGTTTGTTGGAATTAATTTGAATGCATCCCATGAATGTTAATGCTAAACTACGTCCAACAATTGTTCCGTTCATTCGCGTTACCTACGCTGCCTCACTTTAGTGACAAGCTAACGTTACTGCAAGTCGATCTTTGACAGTTAAATTTCAATGACCTGCATACATCTACAGAACCACACATTGTATATTTCTGTCCTGGTAAAACAAAGTATCTTTTCTTCTGAAGTTGATTCCAGTGGTTCCCAACCTTTTTTTTTGCAAGGCCCCCCTTTTGTAGATACAAGTATTATCAAGCCCCCCGCAATGCACCCAAATAACCACACTCTTAGACACGTCCTTTGCTTGCAAACTTCTATAGAATTTATTTGAAACATTGTCTGTAATTAATACAGAACTGCAATGTTTGTGTGCCAATTTTTATGCCTCGTCATATTTTCTTGTCTTTGTTTGGTAGTTTGTGACATTTGGTGAAGATGCATCGTCTGCTTTACGTTTACCTGCAGTCCTGTCACAAACTTGTCCATGCTTCGCCAGCAGTGCAGCAGAAACATGCATCATTTTTTAAAATATTTAGCCTTGCCCCCATGTTATCACTCCGCCCCCCCCCCAGGGGTCACGCCCCCCCAGTTTGGGAACCAGTAACTTAATTGTCCACATCTTATGTCTCTGCCAGTAATGTTAATGTTGCTGTTCCTTGGAAAGAAGAAATTACAGATTTATTTAAAAAAGTAAGGTTTAGACAAAAGTATCTTCCAAATGAATATAATGTAAATGCATTATGTAGCAAATGTGTAAAACTATGATCGGTGCAGAGAGAGAAAATATTTTTAAATACCACATTTTGCAGCTCTGCACTTAGTTTTTTTCTAAAATATCAAAAGAAATATTTGAGAAAGTGAAACTTACTTGTGGACATAAAATGAAACAAAATGACTGTAGATATGATAATAGATAACATAAACCCTTGACTGATGGAATGATGAGAGATCATTTTGCTTATATTTTGGTCATTTGGGAATGAACCCCTGAAGAATTCCTCCACTCATCTCCTGTTTCACCTGCTGCTGCAGTGAACGACCTCTCAGCAGAGAAAAGCTCTTTAAATGATTGAAATATTTCAGATGCTCCTCCAGACAAAAGAAGTAAAAACAAGAGAGCTGAGTGAGGCAGGTGAGTTCTCCCTGAGCCTCGGTCAAGCAGAAAGTGGGAAGGGTTAATCCTGGTTTACACTGACCTCACTCAGCAGCTCCTCAGCACCGCAGTGATAAACATGACTCTCCTCTCACCTGGAGACTACACAGCGCCCCGGGGCTGACCCCCCACAGGTGACGACACACCTGACAACTCTCCTGTGAGAGAGACACACACACACACACACACACGGGGATGTAAAAGAAAGAAATAGAAACAGAAAAGCCATACAGATTAGCCCCTTTCAGACATCGATTCAGTTAAATTGCTGGCTTTGTTACCTGTTATGTTAAGTATGCACTTTTTTGACTTTTCATCGTTGAATAAGCTCCATTCTCGTGGGATGTTTGACATTTAGCATTCAGGACATACAGGTGATTACATAAGTTACATTGGGATGCCTTTTTTTAATCTAGTTCTCTAACGTTCTCTAATTTCAGCCTCAGACTAATTTCCAGCCATTTTATTAATTTAAAAAAATCTATATTTTAGTTTAGGTAGCTTTCAAAACTCTCTCTTTGGAGTCAAGTATGTTGCTTCAATTAACAACAATTAAAGTTTCACTTTCTTGTGTCTGTGTGCTTTTAAATACACGAACACATTACGCTGCCTCGCATATCCTGCGTCCGTTTTGTCCCTTATTGTGTACGCACTCTGAAATTACCACGGTGCGATGTCTACGCAAATGAATGGTCAAACAGCAAGTATATAGTCTGTCTCAAAGAGACACATGCAGAGTAACCAAAAAGATGCTACAGCTATTTTTTACAGGAAATATGCTGCATGTCAGCCAGTATAAATGAGACTTAAATGATTTTTATTTCACTTAGTAGTTTCAAACACATCTCCAGGGCCGGCCCTGGCATTTTTGGAGCCCGAGGCGAAATCTATTCAGGACACCCCCTCCACCCCCCCAACGCCCATCCCATACCACAATCTTCTTCTTCCTGTCGGGATGCGTCTGGGTCGTGTTTAGAACCCTAGATTTGCAAAAACTCACGAAAACAACAACCTATACTAACATTTGAGGTCAATGCTTAACCATCTCGTGAGACTTTTGCAAAAAATATAGGAAATCTAGAGATGACCATGCGGCTGCTGCTGATAGTTTAAAGTGTTATGCCGTTGCTTAGTGGATCGGCACGGGCGCACGCCACACAACAAAATGTCTCTGCAAAACTTAAAACTTCTTAAAACATGAAAAAATATCAGATCAGGGGGTGCCCATAAATGTATAAGAAGTTAAAAAAGCTGATAACTGTACCGCCTGCACATCTCATCTACAATTTGTCCCTTTGATTTTAATTTGAACTTTATTTTTAACTTCATGACAGGTACAGCTGAAGGTAGACAGGAAAGGGAGAGAGAAGGGAGGCCATGCAGCAAAGGGACCCGGGGCCGCTGCTGTAAGGACTTAACCTTTGGTACATGTGCTGCCCGCTCTACCAGGTGAGCTGCCAGGGCGCCCTGTCCCTTTGATTTTTGACACGACTGTGGCGTCTCTCCAAATATTAGTCAACTTGGCTGTTTTGCTTTCTTTCCATTGTTGAGTCAGTGTCATGCTGCTTCATGCTAACGCTGGCTCAGCCAAGGAACATTATGTTCTTGGATGAAAGACTAAAGTCAGGCCTACTGGGAATAAACTGTGTTTGGTTTAGGTGAGGGGTGGAGCCTGGGAAGAGCATGCAGGAGGCGGGACATGACGGAGGCTGGTGTCATTCCCTGTTTGTAGCAATGACTACGAAAAGTAATGCACTGTAATCCGTACATAGGCTATAGCATGTATTGTGAGACATGAGGCCCAGGTTTAAAAGACACAAAGACACACTCTGGGTGGGTGGCTCGATCACACGCAGGACTTTCAGCCAGGAGACCGGAGTTTGAGTCTGTGTGTATCACGCGAACGTCACATGTATTTAAAACCGAAACACAGATTTTAATGCCAATCCCCATGTTTTTTTACTAACCATACAAAGTTGTTGTCACGTTAATGACGTGTCTATCACGTGACCGGGACATGTATTGGGACACATGCTCATATGATATTTACTAACTGCTCTGCAATACTTTCTGTATGATATTATACAAACGGTTTATGAGAATCCCTTGCATGTCACATAGCCGGTTCGTAATTTGGTCATAAACAACCGAGTCTCTTGCCGTTCCTTGAATTTGTCTGATGATTTCGGCGTCGGCCCTTACCGACAGAAGTTCCTGAATCTTATCATCTTTTACTGTAGACATTTCCGTTCGTGTCTTCGTGTAAATGACGCTTCTTCTTCACCCTCGGATGTTTATTTTCTTCCGGTTTCGCGCCAGTCGCATGATAGAAAAGTCACCAGCGCGCCTACTCGCTCTGTGAATTCTCCGGACAATGAGCGGCTCTAATCAAACAACATTACACAGACTTTGCACTCGGGAGCTGGCAGAGTAAAGTCTGTTTAATGTCTGCTCTGAATGATTCAGACATTAGTGTTCTCACACACAGCTCCTCCGGGTAATGTCTAGATAAGTTCAGGCTTGCAGTGCGTGTGTGAAAAGGGGCTGAAGATTAGCTTCTGCTGTAGAAATGCTCACTGAAATCCAGGTGGAATGTTTCGTGCACGTTTGGATCTGATTTGGTGTCACGAATCCAAATGGTCCAAACTGGAATCCACTTTAACGCGAAGAGAAAAGGAGAGAAAAAAGAAAGCTAGATGGTTAGAAAGAAAAACGGATAATAAGAACAAGAGATGGAGAGAAAATCAGATATAAAATCCAGCCTGCTATTTATCAACCCCCTGTTTTCTCTGTGCTTTTCAAGGAAATCAGCAAGCTTTTATTCGCTCTTCTCGTGCATCTGATAAAATCCCTGCTATCGTTCAAGGTAAATGCAGAGTTCAAAGGATGTCAGAACTGTTTGCAAAGCATTGGGCGTTGACATTAGCTTTGCAGCGATTTCTTTTTTTTCCATTTCTGACTTATCTATATTTCTATTGATAAGGTGGAGCTGATTCATCAGTGTCAAGAGGTTGAACTTGATCGCTTCAGTTTTAATTTTTCAAAGTGACTAATGTTAAAACGATATGTTTGTTGTGTACATATACGATAGCAAGGTTTGGGTAATACCTATAAATCAACCCGGGACATGTTTTTGTAGCCGTGTAACAGTGTAGGTGTGTTTTGTGTTGAACAGGCTTATAAAACTATTACTACATTCCATGTGTGTGTTTACCTGTCTGCTCAGGTCTCATCCTCGGACACACCCTCAGTGTGTTTTTAATAGATCCGCATATTCTCATTCATGACATCAAAGTCTTTGGGGGAATCTCTGTATGCCTCCATATTTTTACTTTAGTGTTTCACATGAAATGATCATTGTTTAAAGTTTTATTTTATTCATAATACATAATCTAACTCTGAGAATCATATGTCACAATAAAAAAAAAACCCAGCAGACTTTTTCTATTTATAGCAATATGTTGCAAAATCTTTATTATTTTTGTTGCCAATTTGCAAAAGCAGATAAAAGCCATTCTTAAAATGAACAAACCAACACCAGTTTGATTTATATTCCCTTGAGTGCACAATAAAAAAAAACATGATTTATGAAAATCTAAATATTTTGAGATATTTTATCAAAACAACCAAACACCAGTTTGATTGATATTCGCTGGATCGGGCTTTAAAAAAAACATGATTTAGGAAAAAAAATAAATCATTATCAATATCCTTTTTTTTTGTTTTTGCACATGAATCCTTCTGCATCCATTAAAAAGATGGACTTGCAGAAAACAATGCAACTTTGTAACTTTCATGTAAAATCAGCAGCAGAATTACAACGTTGCCTCCTGGAGATACACACAACACAGAAACACAGAAACACGTCCAACAAAGTGCAAACACTTCTGCAAACCATTTGTGAGTGTTTTGTTTACATCGCAGAGCAATAAAAATGTAATAAAATGATCTACAGAGGAGCTCCTTGAGCACCACTTCCCTGTAAAACGTTACCTGAAACTGCAAGTATTTTAATGAGCACATCATAAACTAAACACGCACTTCTGTTGACAGAGAGAGAGAAATAAAAGAACACTGGCTGCGTTTTGTCTGTCCTTTCACAAAGCGCTTTTGTGCTGCATCTGTCTCTTCCTTTTAATTATTTACCATTTATGAGGAGCATCAAGTCATGCAGGTAAGGCCAGTTATGGGTTTGATTTTCTCCCAGGCAGCCACATTAAATTCCTCACTAACTCTTCAGAGTGCATGTGATTTTTTTATGTTCGGTTTTATGCAACTCCTGACTCAACCTGTTGGTGGAGGAAGCGTAGGATCATTCTGTTTTTCTTTTCTTTTCTTTCTTTCTTTTCTTTTTTTTTTTAGCTTGTTGGCTTTGCAAAAAGGTCATTATCAGCGAACGGTGCCTTTGGACTTCAAATATTTTCCATTTAATTTTATATTCATTGTATTAAGTTTTATTTTCTATAGCAGCCAATGTAAGACCAAACTGATAATATGTCCTCCCATGGACAAATTCAAACTTTCATTACATGATGATTATAAAATGTACATTTTCAGAAAGATATTTAGTTTGTTTCTCAACAACATATTTTAGTTAATGGGGAAAAGTCTGAAACGTTTTTATATTAACTCATATTTCTCTATGACAGGATGGACAAACATCCAACTACAAACACAATATGATGAAAACTTGGAAATATAAGTGTAAATACTTTTTGTACTTGCTGCAGCTGTTTCGACTTCCAGTGAAGAAAGATTAATTAGTGGTGATGACATCACTGATGACATCAGCTGGTTTCTTAAAGGGGCAGTTACTCCAAAATGACAGCAATTTCAGGGACACACGCAAAATGTTTAATATTAATATGAAAATAGAATATAAATGATCAAAAATGACTTGTTTTATCAAAGAACTTGTTGAGGACAATAGATAGATCAATAGATAGATAGATGAAGAATATACAAAATACACTATAAATATACTGAAATACTACTACTACTACTACTGAAATATAAAATCTATAAAATATAAGAACATATCAAAAGGGGACATGACAAAATCACATACATCCAATCAAAGAAAATGGTCTAAAATTATGGAAACACATTTTCAGAGACGTATTATTGTACTGATGTGTGTGTGTGTGTGTGTGTGTGTAAATGTTTGGCCATTTATAATAAACCCTCAAAATTGCATTATTTTGCAATATGTTATTCTGCTGGTGAACCCTTTCATCTCCCACTTTTTTTTTCTAATAAAAAGTGAGAATGTTTTGAGCAGCTAATAAACGGATTGCTGTGAAACTATAGTTTTGGTGTGATTCTGGCCAACTTTATTTTTAGATGCAGTGTAAGATTTGATGGATGAAGGTCACATCAAGTCAAACCCTCCTGACTATCAGCAGCTTCAGTTGGGCGTGCTTCCACACACACTCACTTAAATACACACATACACACACACACACACACCCCCACACACACACACATACACACAGCATGCACCTGTGCAGGATTGTGCTGAAAAGAGCTGATAGCAGAGTGAAAGAACTTGACATTTGTTTTCCTAATCACCTCCGACACCTCCTTTCTGTTTGTTCAGAGTGAGAAGTATCACGGCGTTCAACAAAGGCTCCATTTACTCGCCATCCTTATTTGTCCAAGCGTGTTTCCCTCCGGCTCCCTGAAACCACATGCTCATTATTTCATTCTCTGTAATGTTAGCTTTTAAATCCACATCAGCACACTCATTTGGTTAGAGATAGTAAATATTTATGCGCCGTGTCACAAAAAACACACACACGTGCACACACACGCACACAACTGGCAAACAGACACACACATACAAGCACACTTTTACCCTCCCATTTGTTCAGATTTATACAGAGACGTTTCTTTTGTTTTCTAATGAAAAGTGATTCTACATTCATTAATGAATGTATGGATAAATAGAGCTTCTCTGGGTTGAATAATTGTGTTTTGGCTTTTAGAGCTGATCACTGAATTTCAAGGCGATTCTGATGTCACACGATTGATTGCGTTGATATGAGTTCCTGTCACCCTGATACATATGGATCAGTAGGGGCATGCTGGCCCTGCTAGAAGGCGGTTATTAGCATATCGAATGGGCTGACAGCCTACTGTATTGACGGTATGTGATGCAGATATAACATATAAATAGTGTCTAGACTCTGTATAGATACTTTCATGTGTGAGACTGGAGTTCATGTCCAAATTGAAACATCCAAACCGTGATGTTTTTTTCTAACCAGGAAGTCACATAAATGTAGATGATTTTTTCTAAACGTACACTAAACGTGTTTTCGGTGGCTGTCACTGAAATGTAGATGTTTTTAGTTAAAGTGAAACCGAAACCTACTGAACTTATCAGCCTCCACTGAATGGGCTCGTATCATACCCATTCAATGCAGGCCGATAAGAACCTTCTGGACCTTCTAGTGTGGGGAGCCAGCCCCTACTGACCCATATGTATCAGGGTGATAAGCACTCATTAATGCATTCAAATCGTGTGATGACACGTGTGGAATTTCAAAATAAAAGTTCCAGACACTCAACTAACGTCATTTTATGAATTTATTTACCCCTGTTTAAGTCATTTATGCTGCTGGATGCCATTGTTTTGTCATTATTGCATACTGTATGTTGTTTGTACTCCATACAGTGTAGTTATGGTCTTGGGACTAATCGCTCTTTAATTCTCTGCCTGAACCCAATCGGGTTTGTGCACATTTTTTTATGCAAACCTTATAGTCTGTGTAATGTATGGGCCATGTACTGCTGTGTGTTTTTACAATTACAAATTCTGATTTTTAATCAGGCTCAGGCCCAAATCTGCTGCCGTGTCTCAGGCTTGGGTCGGGCTTGGACAGAAACTATGTGAGTTAATAAAGGGTCAGGATCTTTTGGATCTGATAGCTCGGGCCAGTAAAGATCTGAATCAAAACATATATATATATATATATATATATATTTATTTTTTTTCCTTATATAAAAATACATGTCTGAAAAGGAATCCGTTTTGACATATAATCACTATTAAAGGACTTAATCTCTATTTTGACTGGAGGCTTTGACTTTTGGAGGACTGGAGGCTTTAACTTTTCAAGGAGAAATGTTAATAACAGTCATTTCAAACAGAGGGTCTGGCTTAGGTGGGGCCTCAGCCCTGATTCCTTGGGCCCCTTGGTCTGTGCCCGGTAATCCATCCATGCCCTCAGCTGTGCTGCAGGCTCTTAGTCTGAAGCTTTAACTTTAAAAAAAAGGTGAGTCCAGGTAAAAATGATGCTATGGTACTCCCCCTTCAGCTGAAGAAGCAAGAACTGACATTAAATATGAATAAAATATTCTGCTGCTGGAAACATCTGGCTGTGACGAGATCATTCATTATGTTTGACCAGAAACATAAAAAAACACCCCAAATAACAAACTGTGCCCATAAATCCTAGGTAAATCATTCTTTTAAACAGTTTTTCAGGTAGATTACCCGC
>JAOVVB010197634.1:0-10940 GCA_028570985.1 Heterobranchus longifilis
AAAACTTCCTCTGCGCTGTCATCCACCGTCATTAAACAATACATTTAAAAACAACACAACTACAACTTTACATCAACTTCAAACATATAGTGACTTTGAGTTACACAATTTATATTTCAGACAGAGACGCACTTCATACAAAAACAAGTTTGGAATATTTATTAAAAATACAATGTCGGCTTTTTTCAGCCACTTTTAAGACTTTTTTTTTTTTATTAATGTATTTTTTATTTCTCAAATATAGTCTACATTCATATAGATATGTTCACAGCTTCACAAACACATAGGCAAATAAGTAAATAGAAACTATAATGATAAGTAAATGAATATGACAATTAATAAAAGAAAAGACTATTTATTTTTACGCATGTGGAGAAATCAAAAACCCAACTTGCAAGTCGTAGAGATAAACTACATTTCACATCTTTCTGAAAACCTATATAGTACACATATAATAAGAAATATTTTGGGGATTTTTCTTTGGTCTCCAGCGAAAAAAAAAACAAAACGAAACATTTGAATATTTAGAGGAGGTTTCGCGCGTGCCAGTCTTGTTAATCTAATCCAGTCGTCTCTGAATGAAAGTAATGTAATGTCCGCTGCTGTAATAAACATGCAGTGTGTGTGAGTGTGTGAGTGTTTATTCCAGCACAGGACAGCAGCAGTTGACTATCAGCTGATGATCAGTTAAACAAACAGCTCCAATCCACAGCGGCTCCTTTAAACAACAGTTGATCCAAAGTGTCAGTACTTCACACCAGGGACCTGTAATCTACAGGTGTGCGTGCGCCAAATTAGAGGTCATTGACTAAAGGTCGAGCCTTTTGCAGAAAGTGTGAATGTTTGCCGTTTTAATTAGGCTGTGACGGGAAGCAATACAGCCAGAGTAACTAGTTACATGTAACTAAATTACTGGCATTCATTACTAAATAAATGTAATCGGTTACAGTTACTAAGGATAAAATATATCATTAAATGACCGTCACTAATCAAAATGTTGGTGATTACAAAGGGGTTAGGGGAGATTGGGGTTGGCTGGCACACTTTTCACTCTGCTGTATTTCTCATAATTTATGTAATTTATATTCTAACCAGCAACTAATGAAAGATTAAGGTCTCAGCTATAAATAAATGTGTTAATGTACACATGTTTTCTATAAATGACGTGATTAAAGTATGTTGTGCGTGTGTTAAAATGAGAAATGAAGCAACCAATAGAAACAATTTGAACATTTTATTCAAACAAGAAGCAGAAAACATGAACATTTAACAGAATATCTGTTAAAACCAAACACTTTTAACCAATTCATCAATAAGAAGGTCTAATTACTTTTACCATTCACCATTCAAAATAATAATAATAATAATTAACTAACAATATAAACTTTGTTTTTTTAGTCTTTCCTGATAGTTTTTAATCTATCTAAATACTCCTACAAAATCTACATTGGCATGTACATATAAATATACATGTGTCATAACTAACCTTGACCAACTTTGTGCAGAAATTATATTATCCAGCTGCCATCACTCAACACAGACTTTACAATCGTACATCAAAATGTAGCTGATTCTAATGTCTATTAACTAGAAGTAACACATTTCCAATATCTCCCTCTAACACAGTTTTATAATACATTTAGTCCACAGAACACTTTTTTACTTTCCATACAAATGTTACCTTCACCAAAACACTGAGTGACTTTCAGATGTTTTATCAGAGTAGATGAGTGCAGGTCAATAAAACAAACATTATGATGTTACAATGTTTTTTTCCTGCTGTGACCTTCAAAGGATATAGCTGCGTGCCAACCAACCCCGGTCTCCCCTACATCCAAATATATTATTTGCATTTTTTCTTTTGGCATATTTCAGACAGATACACGACAGCACTCTACACTGTCTGCTGTACATGGATGTTTTTAGGACTTTTCAGCGTTATTGCCCATAAAACATCTGCTAGTAATCAAATGTAATAAGTTACATTACTTTCATGAAGTCATTGAAATAGTGACATTACTTATTACATTTTAATAGGGTGACTAGTCATGGAGAGGGGTGGTGCTTGGCTTTTATTTTCATTTTCTAGTTTTGCTTTGGTATTTAATTTATATATTTTTATTCTGAATCATGTATGTTTTACACTTTGTGATTTCCTTTTTTTGTATGTACTTTTGTTATTGAAAAAAAACACAAAAAACAAGTCATGCTTTTGGTTGTGAACTTTGTGTTTTGAAAAAAAAAATCACAAAAAATAGTAATAATCTGTAAACTATTACATTTCAAAAGTAACCTTCCCAACACTGAATACAGCACAACACTAGGTCTAATAACTACATAATAATAATTAAAATATTTTGTTGGTCAGGGACAGCCCAACCTTTTTTTTTCCAAAAGAGGGCAAAACCTGTTTAAACTTCTTAAAAGTTGAAAGAACATGTGGATTTCTCCTTTAAACTGCCTCTATGTTTTACATACTAATGTGTTCTATTTTGTTATAAACAAATACACTCTATTCTCTGATTATTATTTAACTTTAATTTAGATGTAAAATCAAACATCATTCGATTGACTTTCCTCTGCTGTCTCTGGAGCTGATCTTTTATTTTCCGCTAGTGGGCGCTCGTGTCCTTTGGTAAAACTTGAAGTGCATTATAATGTCCTCAGCGGAGACAGCACTGTGGCTCACACAGCCCCGTGTGTATGAGCCTTATGCTGTGTTTATCATGGGATATCCACAGACGCCAGAAACACGCGAGAAGTGCGCGTAATTCGCAATGCGCGTAAAAACACGAATAATTTACATGAAGTTTGGTCTGTTTAGTGAACCTGCCGTCATCTTTTAGGCATAATAGTGTTATCGTGGATGCTTTAATTATAGTGGAATTGACTTTTATTATAATTCAGTGTATAATTGGACTGATTGCATTGATGTCATATTAATTATGACACTTTTATTATTATCATAATTAGACAAAAAAAAAGACATTTACGCAGGTTCAAGTGTTCGCCACTAGTCACCGTATGAACCAGTCGCCCCTGCTTGTTTGACTGACAGCAGAGCCCCCCCTCCCCCCGACTTCCCCCGCCGAGGGACCAATCAGCGGCGGCGGGGGGCGGGGCCTGTGCCAAACCAGCTCTACCAAATATTCCCAGTCTTGCTCTCTTGCAGTTACTTTCCATCCAGGTTTCGGAGCAGCGCTGATCCGAGGCATCATCCCTGCGCTGTGTGTGCGTGCGTGTGTCGGGACCGCGATCCTGCAGGACTGGGAGCCGCAGCACTTTGTTGGAGGGGGGACCTCTGTAGTATGAGAACTTCCATTCCAGATCCTTTGATTTCCTTCATCCTCATATTTGATCATTTTCTTCATTTTGACCATCCGACCTCATTGTTTCGCCCTCCTCATTTCTCTGCTGCTGTCACACACAGTTTGTTGCTCACCACCACCACCAACACCACCTCCTCCTCCACCTCCTCCAGCAGCAACTGAAAGAGGGAATATCTCACCATTCCACCAGCAGCCTGCTTTCTCGGCTGCTGCTGCTGCTCGGGATTTTGCCAGACTATAACGCAGGGGGATTTATATTTCTGCTGGTTTCCATGTGCGGACAGCAGCACTTGTTCTCTGTCAGGGATGTATGGCACAGTGCGCTCTGAACAAGGGAGAATATAAACCCAGTGTCCGCGCAATCAACTGCTGCCGTGCGCCTTTGCCTTTTGGAGCAGGTCTGGAGATGCTCTGATCCTGGGGTTTGTGCTCCGTGCGCATTGGATATAAGGTGAAGAAATTGCCTTTTTTTTTGTCTGGAGCGCATTTTTGTGTGTGTGGACATATATATATATATATTTTTTCTTTTTTTTTTTCTTCTTCTTTTTTTTTTTTTTTTTTGGAAGGATTGTGCACCCGGCGCGCACGCTAACCATGGGGGACTCGATGTGGAGATATTATTTTGGAGTTTTGTTTATTGCCTTCAAAGTGGACTTGTGCCGCGCGCTCATCCTGGAGTCCATCTACTGGAACACAACAAATACCAAGTAAGTGGAGCACACAAGCCGCGGTGATTGCTGCGCCCCCGTAGCGCCGTATATGCGCTCTCCCCGTGCGGCGGCGGCGGCGTGCGATTTTATGCCAGACTCCGTTGAAAAATGAGGGGATTTAATGTTTGCTTGCTTGCCGCCCGTGGTTTATATGAGCCAAACAACACGAGTTAACAGGAGGTGGTTTTACACATGCAACTCTTCAATTCGGCGCACAGTGAGTGGAACAAAGAGCCCTCAGAGCAGGTTTAAAATGTGCATTTATATTCGCCCTCACGGCCCTTTCTGTAGGAATCACGTAAAAATGTAGTCCAAAATAAATACAGCTTATTCATGAAGTTCCCAGAGAACCTTAACGATCCGTAAAAATCCTAAATGAATCTCCACCCGCTCTGCAGCCTACAGTTTTTGGAACCGACTTTGTGTTACTGAGAATCATGAACCACAAGGAGCCTAAAAAATGATAAAGCCATCATCATGCAAACACACCTGTCAGCATAAAGGAAAGTGCATTTAGCTCTGTGCATTGCTTTACTGCTTGTTTGTGTCGCCGTTGAGGGAATATTTACGCGCAGCGGACAGGAGGGCCGCGCGGCCGTACGTGCGTTATGGTGCCACTACAGTAAAGGAACAGCTCGACACTTTGCGTGATTCTTCTGTTATTTGTTGTTTATTGCCATATTTATGGAGGCAGTCACACGTGTGGCTCATTCTGCTTGTTCGGAGTAAATTAATTTCGAATCACTTTACGCATTGCTTCCTCACTCAATAATAACTTGGAGTATAATAATTAGTATCCGCCTGTAACAGGTCCGAATCCATTTTAAAAATAGCATCACATCTGAAGCTGTATTAGTAGTTGTGTTTCCACGGGATGGAATATTTATTGTTCATTCTATCCTGCGTTATGAAGATAATATTAATGAAGAGAAATGCTTATTTTAAACATGACGAGGCGGAGCTGCCGGGACGCACCGCCGGGCCTCTTATGCTCTGCTGCTGTCTCCAATAATGAAATAATTAATTGAGCAATGAGCCATATTTTAGGGCGGATTTTACTGTAAATATGCTTGATGAGACGCAAACTTTTTAATAGACGCCGCTGCGCGCCTCCAACCCGCTGCTCTCCAAAAAACCAACAACCATTTCTCTCTCAACGTAACAAGAATATCAGGATGTCCTGCACACTTGTGTGTATGTCTTTTTTGTAATAGTGCATTATCTATATGGGTGATTATGAGGAAATAAGGCGAGCAAGAACACCTGCATTCTCGTCTTCTCTCCTTTTTGCGGATCATTCACCAATCTAAAATAATCCACACCCACCATTTGCCTCCAACCGGCCAAGAAAGGCGGTTAAACTCTCTTTTTTTCTACAAATAAAAAGGTGTCTTTCTCCTCCTCCCCAGCCCTGGTCCCAGCCCGGCGGGGGGCGCCCCTCTTTGTGGCCGTTTCGTCACGGCCAAAACTCCAAACTCGCTCAATAATTCAGCTTTTGGCTCCGGTACAGGCAGAACGCCTCTGTGTCTCCTGCTTTCCCTTACACACACTCACACACACACACACACACACATACACACACACACAATGATGGTCGAACAGGTGTCTATTGTTGCAGGAATGGACGTTAAACTTGCACTGTGCGCGCACAGGGGCCTTGTTTGTGTGTTGTGTTGTTTTTGTTGTTGTTGTGGCCGGCTATACCATGTATGTCAATGTATGCGGAGGATTTGTTGCGTTGTCTGCGGGACACACCGCTCTCTGGTGTTCTTCGTGCCTGCGTGTTGCACGGCCTTCTTTAGTGCCACGGACATCTGCGTCCAAACTGACGCAGAAGTTTATACTTTTTTAACTAATTTTGAGTTTGATTTGCATTCTCGTTTTTGCGTGGTTAATTTAGAGATTTCTTTCAGACTAGTGGGAAGAAAACGCATTTTTTTAACTACACTTTGTCTATTTGCGCCTGTAGATTTCTCCAAAGGTTACTATTAGACAATGCCTAATTTGCATATATAAGACTTGTAATACAAAAAATAATTGTCTTAATGTAAGTAATCAACTGGGGAAGTTTCATGGTGATATCTATTAGTTAATTTTTTTTTTTACCCTATTCACCTGTAGTGTATTGTCCCATCACGTGTTCTCTCAAAATGTTTTTTTCTGAAACTCTGAGCCAGAAATCTCCACTTCAGTACACACACCAAACTTTCCACTTTCATTCCTATCTATATTCTGATTTTTTTTTTTACAGAGGGCTTTGTTCATATATCATTCAGAGCCTGATTTATACAACATTTTATTCCTAAAAACATGGCTGTTGGCTGTTGGCTTTATTTTCTGATTTATGGAGTGATGAAAAAGAGATATCCAAAATTCCCTCTGGGAATGTATGCAAATTAGCACATAAGATAATGCCTCAAGTAAATATAACATTTCAGAAAACTTGTAATACAAAAAAGAATTGTCTTAATGTAAGTAATCAACTGCAGAAGTTTCATGGTGATATCTGTTAGTTACAAATTGTACCCTATAATCACCTTAACAATATATAAATAAAAGCATAATTTACATTAATAAGATATATCTCTACGATTATACCCACACATCTATACTCATACACAGGCTACAAATGTAACCATAGACTTATATACAACCATATATACATAAAAAAATACAGTAAATATACATATAACACAGAACAAACCCTCAAAGACAGAGGGGCAGAAAGACAGTTTTTTAATATCAGTAGCACTTTGCACACATATATTTCACTGTGCTGCCATGTGTCCGATATAAAGCCGTGTGTTGGTCACTGCTACAGCACAGTGCTTCTCAGCCACGGGTCCTTGAGGGAGTTCCAGGGGTCCCCAGAAAAACAGGCAATACTTTATTTTCACTATATAATTCATGATATAAGTGAGCCTAGTGTGAGTAAGAGTACAAGAGTGACTATTCTGATCATAGGTTTCACTTTCTCCACACTTATCTCTCAACTGTAGAACTGATGATTCTTTTCATTATCCATTCATGGTTTGGTCTATAAAATGTCAGAAAATAGTGAAAAATGTCCATCAAAGTCCAAGGTGATGTCTTTAAATGTCTTGTTTTGTCCCAAACCCAAATATATGCAGTTTAATATGATATAAAACAGAGAAAAGCAGGACATCTTCATATTTGAGAGGCTGAAAACAGCATTTTCTGCCATAATTACTTTGACAATTAATTGATTATCAAAATAGTTTGCGATTATTTTTCTGTCAATCGACTAATCGGTTAGTCGACTAATCATTGCATCTCCAACGTACTGTATTAATTTCTAAAACAAACTAACATAGCCCATAATAATACTTGTCACCTTGATCTCCCATTAAATATAAGGTACATAATGTTGTCTTGACTTTCAGGACCTTTTAAGCGTAGACCAGCTAGTCACACAATAGCATTTGTAATTATCAATGCAGTATCAAGTTTCTTATTAGTCTTCCCACATAAACACTCCAAAGCCTGAACTGATGAAGAAAAGTCTTCCAAACTGGCTTGAAGTCGCAACTTTCTTTCCTACATCTAGTGTTGCTCAACATCTTATTTATTTCCTCTCTTATTTAAACCAACGGAGCGAGGAGAGACGATGCTACCCTCAAACAGACAGACGAATGGAAACATTTAGTAGCACAAGCAGCAGAGCGGTTCAGCACAACTCCACCACGATCATGTGATCAGCTGAACAGACAGAAATTGCATCACCACATACGCTCAACACATACTCACATGGGTTCTTGGTGAAATTGAGCAGGCAGTTTATTAAGCTCTTTTGCACTTTAACTCAAAACACAGGGATACTTGGCTTTTATGGTTATAAAATAATGGCTACCCAAACAAACCATTGTCACTCTGTTTGTCTTGGTATTAAAAACTGTTTAGGAATGCACAACGACCACATGAATCACCATCTAAACAAAGTCAGTCATAAACCAACA
Organism: Heterobranchus longifilis; assembly: GCA_028570985.1. NCBI lineage: Eukaryota > Metazoa > Chordata > Actinopteri > Siluriformes > Clariidae > Heterobranchus > Heterobranchus longifilis. Next base: position 8,017 of record JAOVVB010197634.1, read on the forward strand.
ACAGACAATCTTAAAGTAAACTAAAATGGAAATAATCAAATAATCAAAATTGTACTTAAGTATCATACTTGAATAAATGTACGTCGTTTCGTTCCACCACTGGCAGTCACACAAATGTGGCAACATCTAGAATCAGTATGCTGAATTAACAGTGAACATCAACACACCAAATAAAAGTAGGCTGGGAAACAAAAGTATAGTGTAAGAGGTTTTAGAGATAAGTAGAGAACATTACATACAAACAGGGTCACTGTAGACATGTTAGTGGATCAAGACCCGACTTTACCTCTGAGCATTTGTAGTACATGTGCAATAAAAAAGAACTATGCAAAACAGCATGCTATTAATCTGACACTTACTGCATATTCACCTGATAAACCAACTTTTTATTAGTTTTACACCGTTCACCGCACGGCACAAGCATATCACCATATATAAATGGGCTGTACTTAGATAGCACTTTTCTAGTCTTTGCAACCACTCAAAGCGCTTTACACTACTAGTCATTCACACCACATCCATTCACATCCATTCACCCATTCAAAACATTCACATGCACTCAGACACCGATGGCTATGCCTTCAGGACATGAGACTGCAGAGGCCGAGGATCGAACCACCGACCTTCCGGTTGACTACTGAGCCACAGCCACACGTATATATACACACTGAAACAGTTGACAGGCAGATAATTGGAGGAGAAAAAAAAATACAGGAAAATAAATGAAAAAGAAAAAACAAACATAATTCATTCACCCACACAGTCCAACCCACACCTAGTTATCTATACACAGTCACAATCTATTTTTGAGATAATTTGACATGTCGGGTTAACGACATTGATTTAGATATTGGATTTAATCAAATCAGCAGTTGTCTTAAAAGCAGCCCATGCCTCATCCTGCAGGGTGCTTATAGACGCAATAGACACAACACTAAAACCTTTATAACACGGCACGCTACGTTTTCAAATATATACATTTCTCATTTCATTCATCTTTCTATATTTAAGAGGTGTTGAAGTTGCTAAACCTATTGGTGGTCAGGTGCTTTCAGTTTGTCAAGGACTATGTGATTATACTGTACTAAATTACACACTGACCCTTTCTTGGATAGAGCTCTCTCAAAAGATCAAATGGAGGAATTGTACATAGCATGAATGTTTTGCAACTCCAGACACTAACAAACAAACTGACTGCCAGAGGGTGCTGCTTTCTAATGCTTAAGTAGCAGACAGTCCTGAAAATCCACCCGTAAATCACTTTATTTTGTGGTTCTCTCGTGTTTCCACAGCAGTGAAACCGCAGTATGAATATGGGACTTTAATTTAGTCTCAATAATGCATACGGAAAGATCCTTCACCATACCTTCACACAAAGTGTCAAGGCTTTTATTACTGCCGTTGTTATTATTACTGGCTAACCTGCTTCTAACTTGTCCCATGTCTTGCCTGTTGTCAGATAGTCAGCTTTGCATGGCCTGGGTGTGTATGAAATATTGATATTCACTAGTAACTTAACAATTTGGTATGCTCTTCTGAAGTTGTCTTACAACTCTGTCCTGCATGCGTTAGTCATGTCATATCACAATTTTACTAACTTGTAACATTTTAGCAAGATCTCCATTATGATTGTTGCATTTTATTTTGTCTCATTGATAGCCAATGCTGCTCTGCATGTCTGCATGCATCAAACATGACTGTAATCAGTATTGCTTGGCTGTGCTTTGTGTTGCTTATTTGCATGGCTACATGTACTGAGTAGTGGACATTGTTGATGTACAGTATTATTACTGTACTAATGTCTTGCTGTTTTTTGTTGCTGCTGCTCTGGTTTAAAAACATCTCGCCAAAGGACTACAGTTCAAAATTAGTTTAAATGAATTCAATGAACCTTTGCCATTAAATGTAAAACTAAATATAAGTGTGTGCTCACTAAGTGAAACCTCAGAACAAAATAATAATGCTTGTACATCTTAACACATCCCACAATTATGCTTACTGCATAACTTGCCACCAAAACTTTCACGCCTGTTTCTATCAACTATACTCATGGGTGCAAATTGTAGCAGTGACTAACCAGAAATTGTTATCTGGTAGGTGTGACTGTTCTACAAAATAAAATCCTGCAAGGTATTAAATTAGCACTCAGCATAGATTCCCTGCAGGACCCCAGAGGGAGAAACCTGCTGCAGGATCAACATCCTGGTCCAAACCCCCGGTGTGCAGGCCATACACAGCACATTGTAAATGCACTAATATAATCCATATGATCCATATTAAATACTGACAAGGCCAGGCTAACAGAGGCCAGTGCCGACCTTTAGATCAAATTAGACAGACTCGCTTAAGCTACAGGCTAACCAGCTAGTGGTAAAGAGAAAACAGCGTTAGCTTATTAGGATGCAATACCACAGCTCATATTCAGCAATACAAAGCTTTAGTAGCTTCCTGCAAATTAGTTCATGCTGATATTCGTAAATGCAGCAACTGCGTAGTGTTAAATGTTCAATATAAGCCAGTGACAGCCAGTGACACGTCGCCCTGATGATGCTAACTAAGCTAATGTTGTCAAGGATGCAGAGGGCCGCTGGCTTCGGTGCTGCCAGCCCTCAACACTCCCACACAAAACCCCGCAAACACAACACATTTACCGTCATGTTGGGACGACAGAGGGGGTCCTGAGGCCTGCTCGGCCATGGTTTCCTGAGGGGGGCTTGAGGCAATTACCAGGGGAGTGGGATAAGCGCTAGGAGTGTCCAAGAAAACAGGCTAACATCACAACTGGTGTTAAGCTAGCGAGGAGGTGGAAAGAGTGCGCTTTCCGGTTACAATTTCAAAATAACATCCATATGTCGCTGCTCGACGACACCTGTAAAAACAAAAACAAAGAATTTAACTTTAATACTCATTTTAAAAATGAATAA
>JAOVVB010197645.1:0-10940 GCA_028570985.1 Heterobranchus longifilis
ACACACACACACACACACACACACACACACACACACACACACACACACACACACACACACACACACACAGGTGTTTTACTGGCTCAAGGACTCTGGTGTTGATGATGTAAATGTAAATAAATAAAATGTAAATGTGATGCATCGTACTACAGAGGAGGTGTTTATGTATCAGGGTGAAAGTTAGTGAGTTATTGTTACTTTATGGGTTTGCAATAAAAATAATTGATTTGAGAGCAAAACTATCGACACTGAAATCAAAAACTGTTTCATTGAAAGTAAAAATAAATTAGTGATTAAAATGTGAATCCAAAAGTTTTACTTTTCAAATATTTTCAGTGAGCCGAAGAAGATTTTACATACATTATATTGTTACGTCAATCTTCATTTCCATTGATATTATTATGTAATTACAAGATCTTTTCATAATAAGATTTTTTTTAATTACAAGATAGCATCCCATAATTATGAGAGAAAGATTTGGGGGCCTCCGACAGGACATTTTGATTTCAAACACTTAATTTCCTTTATTCTGGTGACTTTTAATGCACCGATTTGTGCCTTTTCTGCGTCCGTTTATGATGGAAATGTCTTTAATGTTTTCCTCTGCAGCCCCTTATGTATTATTATATGAAAGAAATGAAATTATATCCATGTACACTCACAGAGATAAAGACATGAAAGATGTCAGATTGTATTTTGAGATTTGAACAGTATCATGATGTCATAATGAGCAAATTAAATTAAAAACAAGAGAAATAATTAAATACAATTGACCAGGATAAAACAGATGTGTATATATTAAATAAAAAGAGAGAAATTAGATCTAAATCTAAGAACAGGAACATAGTTTGGATATGGAAGTATTGACCTTTAGTCTCTCTTATCTTCATAAACATCTCCTGTTTCTGCAAATCCAAAAGATTTTGGATTCACATTTTAATCACAAATCTATTTTACTTGCAATAAAACATTTTTTGACAGCAGTGTCGATAGTTTTGTTCTCAAATCTATTTTGTCTCTGTTTTATTGCACAATACAAAAACAAAAAACACTGCGTACAAATCAGTCATCAATGTAATCAAACAGTCTAGACGTTACGTTAAGCGTGCCACATCTGTTCCTCGACCGAGACAATCACTGGACAAACAGAAAAGGAGATCACTCTGGGAAGTGACGGGGCAGGAGGCCAGAATCATGCCGGGATTTGTTTGTTCTATTTGGAGATGTGTGAGCGAGCGGGACCACAGTTTCAGAGCACACATCTAATGACACGGCGGTTTTTACCAGAAGTGGAGGTTTACCTGGAGAGTTCTCTGAGAGTATTGTTTGTTATAAGAGTGCAAGAAAGGTTCAAGTAGAGCAGGCAGGGACAGCTCTCCACGACTGTCTGAACCATCGCATCCTGTTAAAGAGCAGACAGTTCTGCCTGTTAGTGTAATATCACAATCAACTACTACTTAGCTTTTATGAAACTGAATTACAATGAATAAAACAACAGATATTTCCACTGAAAGTACTGAAGATGATGCATTTTCTTGTAGATTTGATCAACACATTGTCATTAGTCTTAACAATTACTTACTGTAACATTTAAACACTCTGACAAATTGAGGTCCTGGAGATTTCTGCATTCACCTACGAAAACACAATGCAGAGAAAAAAAAGTAAAGAGCAGAGAAATGTCTGGTTGGCAGATTGCTCGGTATTTGCTGCTTGCAGCGTTCTCGACGCTGCGCTCCTCAACAAAACACACACCGAGTGTGAAGTCGATCGGATGAACGTTTCTTGAGATATGTGAAGGACAGTCATACATACACAGACAGACTCAGACAGAGAGATTCCCTCCTTTATAGTTAGATGATGCTGCTGCAGCACCACCTATTGGCCAAATGCCACCAAGCGTGCTGGAGAAAACTCAGAAATAGCTTAAAAATAGCTGTTTTTTTAACGACGATTTAATCTCTGGGGGCAACAGCCAATATTTTGGGGCTTCCGGTGTAGCGGGCCAAGACTTCCATGCGCTGGTCATTGTTTACGGTCTGATTAGCAACTTGAGACGCCTCTATAAATAGATATCCACACGGACTGTTAACCTGCACGCAACCAAAGCACGCTCAACGGAAACCAGAGCACTTCCGATACCAAAATCTGGTCCCGTTGCCTACAGATTCTACATTCCTAGTTTTTGCGGTGCTGACACAAGAAAAAAGGGGGGGTTCTTATAACTCTGGTCCGAAAACACCTTTTGGGTCCTCGGAAATACACCCGCCAAATGTGAAGTCGATCAGATGAGCGGTTCTCGAGATTTCCGAAGGACAAACACACAGACGCAGATTCCTCGCTTTGCAACAGGTATTGTAAAAATAAAGTAAGGCTGTATATACATTCCTGTCCGGCTCCTATCTCTCTTATATAACGTGTTTCTTCCTCTGGGCACGAAGCAGCAGCAGCTGTGTTTCATCAACAATAACACTGCTCACCTTTGACCCCTTTGCTTCTGTATCCATTAGCCTGTTTTCCTAAGACTTTCATTCCCAAAAATCTTTGCTTTTCTGCAGCTCTTCTTACTGAACAGACGAACCCTGCAGGATGCGTGTGACCTCCTCTCTCCTCCTCCCCTCCCTGCTCCTCCTCCTGCTCCTCCTGCTCCCGTCCACCGAGATGAAAAAACCGGGGAAGGGCCGAGGCCTCCGAGGAGCCAGACACAAACTCACACGGGACAGGTACGGATTTATGCTGCATTCACGTGCTCCTCGTCGCTCTGATTGGTTGTAGGTCACGTTTCGTCGCTCTGATTGGTTGTAAGTCATACAACCTAATACCATATTACAAATTACATGTGTGTGAAAAACTGATGCAATACATCAGTTAAAAAAGTGTCTTATCATCCACCCAACATTTACTTTCATCCGGCATGTTTCTGTGTAATATGACGTCAACTCGGCCAACTTTCTGAGTTCCAACTTGAGGGGACGTTCATGTGAATTTTCCCAGTTGGGAACTCATTTTTCCGATTATTCCGACACCACATGAATGCAGCAGTATTCTCAGGTCTAATGTGTTCAATCCATTTTTCACCTCCTCTAATGACCCTGTGCAGACTGTGACGAGCCGTGAATTTATTTTTGTCAGGGTGAGAGGTATCGGGCGTCACAGCAGAGCGGGCCCCTCCAGGCCTGTGGCCCCTGACTGCACAGAGTTGACAGAATCCGGAGACATTTTTGCAGACTGTCAGGACCGGCGCCTCACCTCCGTCCCCTCACAGACCTGGTCCAAACGACCAAAGCACCTCCTTCTGGCACGCAACCGGATCAAAGTCCTCCGTGAAGGGGCCTTCTCTGGATTTGAGAGTTTGACCAGTCTGGACCTGCAGCAGAATCTCATCTCTTTAGTGGAGGACGGGGCCTTCGAGGGCCTGACGCGCCTCAGAACGCTGCTGCTGCAGCACAACCGCCTGGGGACGCTCAGCGAGGAGGCCCTCATCCCCATGCCAAACCTGCGCTACCTCCGGCTGTATGATAATCCCTGGAACTGCCTGTGCCCCATGGACAGTCTCATACGCACCATCCAGGTCCCCAGCAACCGTAACCTAGGAAACCACGCCAGGTGAGTCACCGCTGATCCTCAGAACAACAAACTCCAAATATCACGTCTGATTTCATCGTGACTTAAAGGAATACCTCACTGCCAAAATGATTTGTACATTTAATTCCTGAAGAAAACTTTTTTTCTTTTAGCTTGCGTTACTTTTTTGGTCAGTGCACATTTATTTCTTCTTTATTTACATTGCATTGTACAGCATGTTCTTCTTATTCTTCTTATTGTGCAAATAAAACTCTCAAAGCGTTGCCATTTGTTAGTTAACATTTCTACAAGCTATTTTTCCACAAATGATGCTGTTAAAAATTGCTGGGAACAAAATTGGCCATTTCAAAAAGTGCTGGGGACATGTCACCAGCGTCCCCAGTGTAAATTACACCGATGCTGGGAGGCCAAAACGCATAGAACAAGCAACATTTTAAAATGACCCGTGTAAGGTGTGGACTAGGCATTCGAGGAGGAGGAAAACAAAGCTGGCCATGTGTAGCAGTTCTCATCACCCATCAACTCCCTGCCAAGAATAACAAACTCACCATCTGAAGAAGCAGCAGGCTGGAGACCTTTGTCAATCACGTCTTTCAGTTTGTGTTCAGTTACACGGTGACGGTGTAACAGATGGATTACTTTGGGCAGCTGGAGAGTGTTATCAAAGACCAAACAACAGAACAAATGTATGGCATTCATTTAACAAAAAAACAGTATTTCTGCTCCTAGCCTTACAAAGGAGAGGCCATTTTACCTCGCTATTACTATTTGACCACCTGTTTCGAATGTTATCAGCCTATTTCATTATGTAAGGGACAGTGTAGAATCCCCTCCCATCACCCTGTTGGGGTTCTCTTTGCAGTAATGACCGGCTCGTTATCCCGCTTATTATCACGACTACTTACTAAAGAAATCAAGTCAGTCATTTGACATAAAGCCTTTATACTTCCGCCGGGAGGAGACCCCGGCCGGAGGAAGTCCCTCCTTCCTTCCGTGTGGTTCTCCATGTCTCTTCTCTGCAGCCGCGGCGTGGCGCCGCCCGAGACGATTGTGATTAGTTTAAAGAAATATAAACAGGCCAGGGAGTTGTTTCCACTAAACCAGAGTGAAAAACATCGAATCCAGACCTACAGCCCAGCACGGACACAGTGCTGTGGAGATAGGTCTGGCTATGAGAGACTAAAGACATAATAATAACAATCAGTAGAAGTACTATTATGAAATATGCAAGTTACTCTTCTGTGCCTTCGCAGACCTCGCTTCTTTACACTGTATTGCACTAAACCATTTATTGTGACCTGGACAGGCGCGGTGCAAATCCAATGAGCCTCTCCGGTGTCACAGAGAGGAGAGTAAAAGAAAATTAAGTGTTCTGGTTTGCTGACTTTGGAAATAGCTTCTTCTTACCCCAGGGATAAGAAGAAAATAAGGAGAAAAGTCCTTAGCTGTTCCTTCTGTGTTCCAGTCTTGTCTGTGCGTTGAAGGTACACTGAGATTAATACTAGTCAGAAACACTGCCATAAACATAAACAGTGGTACATTTTAATGGTGACTTTGAATCTAGATGTTGGTACAGAAGCCATATTGTTGAGATATAAAAACAAGCCATGTACATTTTCTCACTTTGAGGAACAGAACACGGTCAACAATTTTCATATAAAGTTCATACTGAGGCACTTTTGTGACTAAAATTCTTGTATGGTAGATGTCCGCCTTAATCCAGTTGATTGTCAAATACTATAATTAACACCTCCTTGTCTCTGCTGTATGAATGACACACACAGTCAATAATCTCGACTTTAAATTTGAACTTTTAGTTCGATGAGAGACACAATCATTTCATCATGTTTTGTTATATCAAACCGAGGTGAAATTGGGTGATTTCATCCTGTGTGGAAGGTAAATACTAACCCACAGACTGAAATACATCCCAGCCTGACCTTCGAAATGACAAATTGCGTGAATTATTTCAAACATCGTCTGACCTTTTGTCCACCTTTGTGTTTGTTGTACAATGAAACATGACAGCTCAAAGTGGATTAAACTGCACTACACAGAAAAATGGTCCATGACAAGCAACCTCGTCTCTCAGTGTTACCATGAAGGTGATCTTTCTGTAACCTGAACCACGTAGCTTTACTTACCTAAACCTTATTATAGGGCTGGTAGGTCATAAAACACTCATGTTCTCTTCTTATCAGTCGTGTTGGAAACAAGCTATTATGTATTTTAGGTTTAGGGCTCGAAATTAATATTAAACTCGTTCTCACGTCCAACATAAAAGTCAGTGTTCTTATTTTTAAACTCTGTGCGTTAGTCACATGACGTCCCATGTCACATCCCACGTCACACCCTAGTCACATCGTTAGTGCGTGCAGTATGTGTTGTTGTTACCATGGTTACAGCTGTCATTAAGAAAGGATTTTAATGCAATCCCAGTGGGTTTTTTTTACTAACCATTCCAAATCATTTTGTTGCCGAAACCTAACTAAGTAGTCCCATTTTGCAACGTTAATCACAACGTCAGTGATGTGTTTACAACCGCGACCTGCTGATGTATATAAAACAGGAGTAGAAAGTGTTAAAAAGTGATTAAGAGAATGTGTTGGAATATTGGGTTGAAATCCACAAGGATTTCTTCGCCATGACTGGTTTCATGAATTCGTATGCAGGTGCACCTTGTTTCAAAAAGGCTGTTATTCTGTAGAGAGACGTGAGGGAAAACTCCTGATGTTTTTGTGAATGAGTCAATTTGTCTGCAGGTGGACTTGGATTGATGTTATCATACAATAAATATGTTTAGAGGAAAGATTTATTCTCATGAAAACAAATGTAAGTAAAGAGTATCGGCTTCAGCAAATCCATGTTCAGTCTTTATTTCCTGAAATTGGATTTTCAGACTTTTTTAAGTGTGTTTTAGACTTTCATGTCAGGAAAGCCCGATGTCCTTATGCCTTTTGTGACTTTTCTTTAAGACTGGACTGATTTATTTCTTTTGAAGGTCTATCAGTTATCAAGATAATCTTGGTTTCCAGTTTTAGATTTAGTCAGTTTTCCTTGTTTCATTTATTCATTCATATTTAGTTTGTTTCATGTTTTATTTTGAAGATTCAGTCCTCATGTGTCATGTCTTGTTTTAGATCCTGCCATTGTGTATTTCCCCCCCTTTTTTCCACCACAACTGTCTTCCATTAGTTAATTTGTCTTTTGTGTATTTAATCTGTTTTGCCCCAGTTTCAGTTGTCGTTTTGTCATGTCTCCTTGAGTCCTGGTGTTAGTTTCAGTCTCTTAGTGCTTTTTGGGGGATTTGTTTGGGGGGAATTGAGACTCTGCCGGCCTGTTTTGGACTGCACCCTGTAAGTTTATTTTCTATGTGAAATAATTGGAACTCTTTCTGCTGCCTCCTCATCCATTATCTGTTTGGATCCAAACCTGCATTTCTGAACTGTGATAAAAAAAATTTAAAAATCTGCTAATAGGCAGTACTGATGATGGTATGATGCAAATGCCTTTGGTTGTTTAACATTACAGTAAAAAAATATTTCCTGTTCTATATTTCCTCTTGCTGAAGCTCTAAATCGTGGAAATCATGAGCAGAATTGGTGACAAGGTACCATGATGAACCCCAATGCCCAGTGGACATGACTCTGACTTTGCTTATTAAAAGGCAAAGCCCACAGAGTAGACACCAAATGAGCATTATTCAGAAGGAGGCACAGACAATACATCATGCATTTATCCGTTTACTTACACTGTGTAAGGAAATAATGGAATGAACTGTGGAGAGTATCATGCTCCGTGTCAAACACGCAGTGAGCTTTGTCGAAGCTGTCATGCTCCTTAAATTACCAGTTAATGTTACCAGTTAATGGAGCCAGCCTTTAGGGAAATTCAGTCATCCGTGTTATATGTGGGAGGGGGCCAGTCTTTGAAATAATCCATTCAATTAGTCTGTTGCAGACAGCTATCACCACATAAAAGTAGGTTATAATTTAAAAAAAACTCCAATCATCAATCATGCTGGCCTGGCATGCCTATAATACCTTAAACAGTCTTAAGCTATGTTGATTTAAATGGGCTATCAATGTCAATTATAGTTAGTCACAGGACAAGCAAACACAGGACTGTCACCAAGGAGACTGGGGTTTGTGTCCCGGTTGAAAATAAAAATTAAAGTGCAAGTTTTTTTTAAGTGACCATAACAACTGGGATGTGGCGTGTCATGCGAGGTTGTGACGTTCTGCATCATGGTACATTCCGCGGCACGTGATGTGGATGCACGGAAGTGATTTAATGTCTCAGATATCCTGATTTTAACCCAAACCACTGCCTTTTTTCTAACCCTATACCAAGTCGTTTTGTTTTAGCAATATAATATTATTTTGTTGGTCAACCTATATGGTCGTATGTTTTGGAGGACTTGTTGCTTGAAACTGCAGTGTACCAATAACTCAAAATTCTGGATTCAGAACACCAGGTTTTATGACATCATATGTTTTTTATTCACTTTTTTTTGTGGGAAACCGATGTTAAACAAAATATGAATCATAGCAGAGTGTTTTTACATTCTTTACAATGTGTCTGGAGAACGCATTAGCAATTGTCAGTCTCATCTTCGATTGCTTTCATAACGTAGACTATTGAGTTTGTAATATTGACCACGCCTGCGTCACAGCAGACCTTTCAAAGGATAAAGTGGACAGTCATTAATCTGAACTCAGTTCCTTTTAAGAACTGCTGCGGGTGTCTGAAACCGCCTGCCTCGTCTCTCCCTGTTTTTATCGAAAGATAACTCACAATGGACACTCTTCTCTGCACCTCTATGCGGATTTAATTATGTGTTTAATTATGTTGAGATCTTTTGACTGTGAAGCCCATATGTCCATATGATTCACATCCTTTTCTTTAAACCATTCAGTGTCTGACCCCTCTTCAGCAGGGCCTCCATCCCTGCTGTTAGACCTCTATATCCAATAAAAGACTGTACTTTTTTCCTTTTGTGGATTCTGGTTCATCGAACACAAGGGAGTGTTTCATTATACTTATCACGTCATATATTCTTCATGTATAATAGCCATATATATATTATAAAACCATGTCAACGATTGTGATCATCCCGTGTGCCAAGCCTTTTGATTTTCCCCTCTCCCTTCTGTTCTCCTGGAGTTTACATTCTCCCAGTTTTTACCCCCACATGATAAAATTTCATCCACTATATTTATAGAAATAACAGAGTACCTATCACTACTGTTTGTGTTTGTGATTGTGCTTTTTAAATTACGTTATTATCCACATATTGGTCCGTTGTGTACCGAGAGGGACAGTGGTCTTGGAGCAGCCAGACACACAAACATGCAGCCTGCACAGCGATGCACACACACACAACAGCTACACATGGGGTTAGTAAACAGCAGAGGAGCAGAATCGCTTGTTGAATTTTCTGATTGTGCTTTGCAGCAGTACCGTGCCTGGTGAAAACGTTCTGTTGTGACGATGAAAAGCCAGAAGTAATGTTACAGAGTATTTAGAGCGAGAAACGCACTACACTATACTATACACGGATACACAGAAGTGATTTAATGTCTCAAATACACTGATTTCAACCCAAACCCAAACCCAAACCTTTTTTCTAACCCTACCAAATTGTTTTGTTGCCTAAACCTAAACCTATTGCAACAATGTCAGTTTTAACAATGTTAACGGCATTTTTAAAACCGCAAATGTAATGTTTAGGTAGGAAGTCAAAAAATGAGTCGTATTTACTGCGTCCGCTAGGGGCACTATTTTAGTAAACCACTCGTGTAGGTCATATTTGAGAGTAGGGACAAACGACACATATGTTTTGGAGGACTTGTTAATATTATAATGTGTAGTGATCCTGTGAAACAAAAACAAAATGAGAATGTATTATATGTATTTTATTTCTTTATGTATATGACCATTTTTGTCAGTATCATGAAGTTAATTGAATATATGAAAGGTTTGTTTGCAAAAACTTTTTTTTTTTTAATGTCCAATACAGGAAATGGCAATCAAACTGGTGTCGGGTTGTTTTGATAAGATATCTCAAAACATTTAGATTTTCATGATTTTTTTTATTGTGCATTTTATTGTGCACATGCCAGGAGACATGTGCCCAGGGGCCTCACGGGACCATGATCCGGCCCTGCCTGTGTTGGTTTATTCATTTTAAGAATGGCTTTTATCTGTTTTTACAAATGAAGTCTTCATGTCTTTCCATGATGAACAAAAAAACGTGTCATTTTCAGTACATCATCAGACATCAGAAGCTTTGAAGTTAGAACAAACGCTACATTTTACATGCTGTTAATAGGTGACAGGTCCAATATTGCAGACATAGTCCGTGTCTGTTGAACAGCTGATGGAAGATGTGGCTTTTAGTCTGAGGCGCTTTGAAGTACTCCACCTGGGAAACTGCAATCTGACAGCAGGACTCAGATCCAATCTTAAAAACACACGTTATATGGGAGCAGACTCGTATAAAAGACTCTTCTTGGGGAGTCGCCAGTCGAAGGTGAGGTTTGTTCCGTGCTGGTTAAAAAAAAAAGTGCTCTCAAAATATCAGTTTGGCCAAACTCAGGAGTGAGTCAGAAGCTGCGTGATGTTGCTGCTCTCCATGTGAATGCAAATACACTTGAAAAAGCTGTTCACTTGCCGCACAGGGCTCCATCCACATGAGACGTCTCAGAGTGTTTTTCATTTTACACAATAGAAAAGTGGTCTGCTTCTGCCAATTTGGTTTAATGATAGTTGGAAAACAACAACACTGTCACCACTATCTCCCTGTAAGACTTGTGGCTTAATGGACGGACTGTTTTGAAAAATATGATGGGTAACTCTGCTTTGTGTGATCACATATTTGATGTTTCCATAGAAGTTTTTGACATATCTTTCTGCTACGGTTTTCAAACAACCACATGAATATGATACGCAGTGGCATTATTGACAGTTATTCAGGTAGTGCTATCTGTTTAGACCTGGTGCTCACAGTAGTAGCGTAGTAAACTCCTTGTAAATGTGAGGTGCTCTTGAAGAAAATCTTGGACAATTTATAAAAAAGGAAAGCCACTGGAGGCTTGCTTTCAGGCACTCAAGCACAGAGCCAAGGGCGTATGATTAAAATGCCTTTATGTAAAAGTTTCATTCGGGAAAAATGCCTACGGCCAACTGTGTTTTTTCCTGAATGAAAACTTTTGTTTTTTAACCATTTTAATCATACGTCCTTGGCTCGGAGCTTGAGTGCCAGCCTGAAGCAAGTCTGCAGTGGCTTTCCTTTTTCTGAAGCTCAGATTAAAACAGTAGTTCCCAGACTTTTTCTGCAAGGCCCCCCTTTT
>JAOVVB010197694.1:0-10939 GCA_028570985.1 Heterobranchus longifilis
ACTATCAGGATTAGATCCATTTGGTTTGATAACATTTCGAAAGTCTAGAAGAGCTGAGAGATTGAATGCAGGGCTGGCACTAGCATTTTTGGAGCCCTAGGCGAAATCTTTTCAGGACCCCCATGCCCATCCCACACGCCAATCTTTTTCGTACCCTCTGGAATGCGGCTGGGTCGTGTCTAGATGGTAACCCTGGATTCGCGAAAACTCGCAAATATCCCACGACTTGTTTCTGACAACCTTAAGCATCTCATAAGACTTTTGCAAATCTTGGGTTACCATCTAGGCACGACCATGCGGCTGCTGCTGAAAGTTCAAAGTGTTGTGCTGGTGGTCAGGGGATCGTCGGCACCACGGGTGCGCTGCACGGGCACACGCCACAAAATAGACTTGGCAAAAACTAAAAACTTATTTTGCTTAAAACAGAAAAAATATCACTTTAGGGGGCTATTTTTTAAAAATTTCTTTCAAGTTCATATTGATTTTTTTTTGCTTCATTTTTCTTCTTGGTGGCATGGCGACCCTTCCACATGGTAGCACCCTAGACAACTGCCTATACGGCCTATGGCAAAGGGCCGGCCCTGACTGAATGATTTAATCCCCATTCAAGTTAGCCGGAGTGCTAAACCGGATGTAGCCGGCCCCGTCACCGGAAGTCTCTAGTGCGCCTGCTCTGTGGGCCACACAACACAGAAATAGTACCGTTCATCATTTTTAGAGGCGGCAGTTGAGCTTTTTTGGCTTCATGCGCCACTGAGCAGATTTCATAGGAATGATCGGAGCTCCGCCTCGATCTCTGTACCCAGGTTTTATTATAAAACTAAACTAAACTCAAGTTTTGTTTGAAATCATGAAACTGCAACTGTAGTGAAGTGTTGTAGTTTGGTGCCTAAAAGTGACGTCAAGTGGCGTGTTATTTACAGTACACGCTTTCCAATGAGATCACATTGATATCCGCTATATGAAATGTACAAATGTAACATATCCGTGGTTTGCAGAAACATACAATGCCAATATTTATTCTGGCGATTGGGTTGGAAAGAGACACGACTTGTCATAATACAGTGTAGTGCAGTGCATCATTATCATAATAGCTGAGCTCAGCACAGCAGTCGACAAGCAGGCCCTGAAAGGCTTCTCGCTGTGCTCGTCTCTTCATATGTGGGCTTTACTCTGTAGCTGCTGATAGATCTGGCAAGCAAATAATGGCTTTATTCCAGAAACATGAAGGATCCACAGCGTGTTCAAGAACGACATGCTGTGAAGATGCCGGCTCTTTGCTGCTTGATGCTGTAATTAAGGTCTTAAACAGCTGAAAATCAAGGCCGGGTGTGGTTATGTTGAAATAAGTACCTGTGAGAAACCTTCATGCCACTGTTTAACAAAAAAATAAACAAGTAGTGTAGTCTCTATGATGAAAACCCTTTTCGAATTTTGTAAATATGTTTGTTCTCTAACTCTGCGGTGCTGGATTACTCACACTGTAGCAGAGCAACAAGTTAGAGTGATGTTATTGAGCTTTCTGTTTCCTGTGGATATGCATAGGGCATATGCAGGGTGGAGAGAATATACAAGGTCTGTGAATTATAGCCTACGGCATGACTAAAATGTTACCAAAACTAAATGTTTAAAAAAAGTAGCTCTTTTCAAGGATATTCTACCACTGTGTCACTGTGAAAAGGCCAATGTGGCATCCTGATGTAACTATTTCAACAAGTACACCCTATCAACTATTCTCAAGTCCAGGAGAAGAAGAAGAAGAAGAAGAAGCAGAAGAAGAAGAAGAAGAAGAAGAAGAAGAAAAAGAAGAAGAAGCAGAAAAAAAAGAACAACAACAACAACAACAACAACAACAAGAGGAAGAAGAAGAAGAAGAAGAAGAACAAGAACAAGAACAAGAACAAGAACGAGAACAAGAACAAGAAGAACAAGATATACTTTATTAATCACACAGGCCTGAAATACAAGTACAAGTACAGGTGCCTTGTGCAGGTGGAGGTTCAGTGCCTTGCTGAAGGTCACCTCTGCAGTGGCCCCGGAGGTGAACTGGCGCCTCTCCAGCTACTAGTCCACACTCTGTACTTGGTCCATATGGGGCTTTAACCACAGACCCAGAGCTACTGCTGCCCAGTGGCAATGTTTCTTTGATATTGCTAAGACGAAGATTCAACTCAAGATTCAAGCAAACCGAAAAGGAGTATTTCCATAATTGTGCCATTATTGCTTTACTGTTGGCCAGTGGTTCCCACAGTTTTTGGCTTGTGACCCCTTAAAATGAGCAACAACAACAACAACAACAACAACAACAACAACAGGCTAGCTGTTTTCAATCTTTATGAAAAGCTAAGCTACAGATATGACAGTGGTATCATTCTTCATAACTCTCGGCAAGATCATAATTAAAGAGTATTTCCCAAAATGTTGAACTATGCCTTTAAAGGATTTTAGAGCTCCAGAAAAGGTGAAAATAGTACATTATGTGACAAGAAACATATAACATAATATATTTCTCAGACCTTTATCAGGTAAAATCATATAAAGGACTGAGGACCAGAATATTGTGAACAAAGTGAGTCTAGCGATATCGATATAATAGTATAAGAGATTTGTATCCATCTGTCTGTATGACTTTCTGGTGTACAAGAACTTTGTTGTAATTGTTACCTGCAAGAAACAAAGCTACATTTTGAGAAAAGTAAGAAAAACTTTACAATTTCCTTTTTAAAAATGATGCCTTTTTATCATCTGGCAACGTCTCAGATTTATCTTGGGATCTCTCAGATTATGAACCACTGCTATCAGCTATTGGTACTTTCCCCAAAGTACTTGAATATAATACTTGATCAAAAATCTAACTAGCTAACTAATGTTGTTGTTTTTTTCTCACAATCGACTAATATTTTATTTTCTCTCATTTTGGTCTATAAAATGTCAAAAGATAGTGGAAAAATGTCCATCACACGTTTCTAAAGCCCAAGGTGACTTGTTTTGTCTTACCAACAGTCCAAAACCCCAAAATATTTAGTATATTTACTATCACAGGAGACAAAAAAGCAGCAAACCCTCACATTGATTGATCAATGATCACAGTCGTTGCTGCTGATTCATTTTGTGTGACTAATTGTCCACCCCTGGAGATGACTGGCTGTACATGATTGTTCCTGAAAAGAGAAAACTAGTAAAGTCCCCAATAAAAGGATGACAGAGGCACTTGCCTGTGTTGATAGTTGGTAAAAGTGGGTGTTGACTGTGTGCTCATTATTATTACAAAGCGCTCAGACAGCTCAACTCCAGCCTGATGTGGAGGGAGGGAGGAGAGACACTCTTCGGGTGTGGGAGTTTTGGGGGAATTCAGAAAATGCTGCTGTTTTCAGATGATTAGCCTGCAGTGAGAAAACTTTAAATAAACCCAGACAGAGAATGCCGAGATGTGCTCTGTCAAGGATATACAGTATAATGTACTCTGCCCATGCTGCGCGCAGTGTTTGCCACTTCAGCCAAACGCTGAGTTGCATGACTTTATGAGACAAAAGAACCGCAGGAGAGAGAGAGGGGGAGAGAATGAGGGGCGGGACAGCACAGGTCGGCTTATTTGAAATAGCAGCAGCTCATAATGGACGATAAAGAAATGTAAATGTAAATATATACACTTTAATGTAAGTTATGGAGAAAAACTAAAGCGCAAAAATATTTAGTTACAGAAACAACACCGTCCATTATTTGGGATGTTTATGTTGTAAATTATTAGTTTATGAGGCAGATGGGAGCCAGAACTGTTTAAGTTCAAAAAAGAAAAAAAAGAAAAAAAATGGACCACATTGTAAAGTTGTTAGATATGCTACCTCTTTGACATTTTGGACCACGTATGATGATCACAACTTACCAAAACAATGGCAAATTTCTCCTCCAGCTCGGTGGGGTCAGGCATGGGAACCTTTAGAGGCATGATGTGATGCTTCATCTCCGACTGGCCGTCCACACTTTCTATATTACCCATTTTTCCCCCAGGTGTGTGCTATATCCTCTGGTCAACTCGAATCCTTCAGCGTCTTCCAGTGATGATAATCCAAGTAAAACAAACAATCTCCCAAATATTCCAACAATCTCATTAACGGATTAATCCAAATAATCCACTTCTCCAAACCGAGAAAAACCGCTGACAGTGCAGTAGTCTCGTATCACTGTCCCAAAATGCCATTTACGCACATTACGCACGCGTGTAGGTTTACAGTGTGTAGTTCCCCCATTAAAAAACTTTACTTTAAAAAAAGTAACAATCAAAGTGCAGCTGCTTTCTCTTCCAGAAAGTAGTTTTTTCTGTGTTGCCTGGCCAATCCATTACTTAAAACAGAATTCCTCTCGCGATAGATAACTTTTCAAAAGCCGACCATCAGTTACTTTGAGTTGCTGCTCAACTTTCTTGGCTACGACGTGTTTCCATTCATTATTGTTGTGTGATCCTGATTAAACCCTTTGCTGTTGCCTCCACTCAGAGGGCAGGTTTTCAGCTCTAGTCCCGCCCCCAGCCGGGGGAGGCGGAGCCCCTCTTGGTTAAAAGACCTGTCAATCACCTCATCTGTTTTCCCCACCCCTCCCATCTGCAGGCACGAGCCCACATACATGTGGATAAGTGAGAGTTTGTCAGCACTTTGTCACCACCTGGTGCCTGAGCATGACATTTCACACTTTATGATAAGAGTACATGCATTGTCATGAATTCATACATGACTGAATTAGTTCATGTAGTACTTCATGAATTATCAGGAATGTACAAGAATCAGTATCTCATGCATCAGTTAATGCGGGAACACGTTAATTAATGCAACAACTAAGGCATCTCAGTCATCATGATTTCTGAGTTTTCCTTGTTTGATGTTCCTGCATTAACTTATACATGAGAGACTATTAATTCTTGTACATTCCTGATAGATCATGAAGTACTACATTAATTAATTAATGGTTTTTCATGCATTGAGTCATGCATGAATTCACATACCCTTACAATAAAGTGTTACAGAAAGTTAATAAATAAAATACACAAAAATGAAGTCACAAAACTGGGTTGATTCATGAGAGTGCAAACTTTAATTAACTTTATCAGCAGATACACAATGATATGTTCAAATAATGTCAAAGCTCAGCAGTTTTCTTCATCAGTTCTGACACTTCAAACAGTATTTTCTTTCCATCACTACAAATCAGTGGCCAAACCTTTGTGGTAAGGTGGTACACAGAAGCTGTCCCCTGCTGGTATACAATTATTAGCTTGTTTCTCATCCGGTCATCACTTTTTTTTTGCTTGAAAAAATAAAGTCTAAACATGGCCGACAGCTTCGGCCTGTTGCATTAAGCGCCACGAACACGTACAAACACAAAGAAGCATGGGCGTAAGAACACCAGCCATGTGTTTTGAGTATCTACAAAGTTTTCTCTTCATAAAAGCACAGTGATTTAGACTCTGCTTACAGTATCATACCTCTGTTTTCAGTGGTAAATGTGAGGGTCTAGGTTTGTAATACTTTGATTTATAAAAGCAACTTTAATAGAGCTCTGGTTAAAACATATAAAACTTCATTTGGAACATAATTCATAAACACTGACAAACTGTGCACAGTTTTGTAATACTTAAGGCAATAATATAAACGTATATAAACAAAGTAACATCGGGAATTTGTAAAAAATAAAATTCTAAGGGATTTCTCAGTTGTGTTAGAAGCTGTAAATCCATTAAACATATCACACCTTAAGATATTGACCACAGTAGAAGCCCTTTTTTCTGAATAAAATTCAAAGAGGACTTTGACATGCTTTTGAACACATATAAACCCGGTAGGTTGTGCAACATAGTTGCATTATTATCAAATATCTATTCAGCCAAAATATTCTACTGAAGAATCTGTCAGAGACAGCATGGATTCACCACAGTAACACTTTACGGATGATAAGCTACATGTAAAGTTTCGTAAATATTGATGAACTGTGTTTTTGTGGAGCAGATGACATTTTTTTCTTCAGTGATGGTGGAAATTTCAATTTAAGCTGAATATACAAACACACAAATCACAGATCACAGAAGCAACACTTAACATTATATAGTACTGAAGATCCTTCTAGTTGGTCTCTGCTACCAAATCAAACCTGAAAAAAACAGAAAGGATACAATTTGTTGTTTTGATAATCTCAAAGAAATTATATGAACATATAGGGAGCCAAAGGCATGACGTCTTTTTGTAGGCCAACCCGGAAGCTAGCATCGCCATGGGTTCCCTCGTCAAAAAGCCTATGGGATTTTTCCATTGCATTTTGGATCATTGCAGAAAATAAGCTCTGTGGCAAACACACGTTTATGATATTTACACATTTTGTCTAGCAAGTTAATCTCTCCATATGAATGCCACTTTTATGATTTTAGAAGCGTAAATGCAATTGCCAGAAGCAAAAAGCCACTATTAAACGGTGACGTTTAATGTCCTTGACAACCTCTGTAGTCTCATTTAGCCACTTGATAGCAACCAGCTTTTTATACACATGTAAAAGCTTCAAAATTTACCAGCAGGGTATTTATCGATGTATTTGAAGTCGTAGAACAAAACGTGAAAATCTCTGAAGCTTGTGTTAACCACAGACCTTATTTCAGACGTCTAAACAAAAACCCATTCAAAAAACACATTGACTTTGAGACAAGAGAACCAGAAGTGCTAAAATGCTAACTCATTTCCGCATTTTGAAACTACAGTATAAACTTAGGCTCCCTACACAATTACATTTACAGTAGCTGGAAATTCTTACCATTGTGTGACAGCAGTCTTCAGGTCAATTTGGTCCAGATCCAGCTGCAACTGAGGGCAACAAAGAGAAGCAAAAGATGATGTTTCATGTCTGGCCATAATCACTACGTCAATGCCAAGGAATTAATGTGATATTTGGCATTTCAGGTGATGATAGATACCTTGCCGATGAGCTCCCTCTCTCTGCTCATGAAGGAGACGCTGTTCTTCACAGACAGGTCCAGTCTTCTCTGTGTGGACTCCTCCAGAGAGAAGTCAAAGTCAAACCTACGGAGAGAGAGAGAGAAAGGTGGGAAAAGTCACTTAACATCCTCACACTTCCTTTGCCATCATGAGTGTCTCTGGTCCTGTTCAGACCTGCTTTAACGTCTTGAGTGATCCGATCACAAGTGGACACCTCGAACTGTCTGTTCACACCTGCCATTGGCATGCGTCTGCACGAGTGGCTTGGCTGAGTGACCACTTGTGATCGGATCTCACCTCCCCGCTCTAAACATAATTTCCATGGGTGCCCCGTGCACGGCCATGCTTAACATCCAGGGTGCAGCCAGAGCAGGAACAATACAATATTCAAGAACCAAGTAATCTAGCGCACACCAGATAGACTTTTTTAAATTGAATGCAAAAAAGTGGGCGTAGTACTTTTCTCCGTCCGACAGCGGTATGTGTGTAAGATGGATTTTTGGGTACATTTTATGAACCTTAAAATAAGGTTACTGTCTACCGGCGGTCACCGGGAACCTCTGTGCCACCATGGCACGCAGAGCTCCGGGGATAAGAGCAGGAGTACGGGGGTCAGATCTGTGCAGAGCACCAGAACAAAAAACTGTCACATCACCGACGGTATGATAATAACATCCAAAACACAAGATTCACTCTCAGTGGTTTTTGTGACATGAGAAATACTTATGTTTTTTAAACACAAAATACTAATGTTTAAAAAATAGAACGAAAGACAAAATACACAGAGCTACCTATAGCTCAGACGTTGTGGCGAATGAATGAGTATGTACTTCCGCCTACGCAGAGGATGTCAGTTGAGTAGGTGGTCCTGCTAAAAGAAAGTGGACACCTGAATGTGGTCTGAGCGATCAGATCTCAATGCGTCTTGGGTGCATTCACACCTGTACTTAGAGTGATCGGATCACTCAGGACGATTGTTAACCCTCTGAAAACGGACGTGGTTTACATGATCTTCATTCTTTTTGCTGCAGAAAACTAAGGCTTCTGTCAGTCGAGCCAGAGAAAATATGGTTGTATGCTGTTGATGACATCATCACATCATGTGACGTGCAGTTCAAAATGGGCTGACGACCCGCCAGTGTATTTCCCAAAAAATACCAATGTGGGCACTGGCAGACCATTCCTATTGCAGAGTTGAAAGGGTTAATACAAGGTCTTCATTTGTTTGTCTTACCTCTCGTTGAATTCTGGGTTGAGGTCTCTCTTCTTGGTGGCTGTCCTCCTCTTGGTGGTAGCCTTCTTGTCAGGCAGCAGGATGAAGGAAACATACGGGTCTGCACCGTCCTTGGAGCAGGCTGCCAGGGCTCTGCGGGTATTTACAGAGATCACGTTAACAACATGTGTTGGTACCGAGTGCTGCAGGTCAGAAATGTGATGATAAAGAGTTAACGTGTGTCATATAGAGACCTGCAGGAGTGAACGGTGATGAAAAGCCTGCTCTCCTCGATGGAGTAGCCGATGGTAAGCTTCACCTGTCCTGCTGAGTTTACATTATCAGCCCTAAAGACACAGTCAAGAAAATGTGATTATTTACATTATCATGTCTGGTAACACTTTAGAATAACCATCATTAATAAATGGTCAATTGATAGTTAATTAAACAAACAATTGTTTAACTGTTAACAAACAATGGAATTAATAAATGCTATAATTTGTTATTTTTATTATACCATTCTATATACTATATTAAGTATTTATTAATGATTGACTACATCTATAAACATTATTTGGATGCTATTATAAAGTTGCAACTGTGATAAATGGTTCATAAATACTTTGGTTAATAATCGTTAACAACAATAAACTGTTAATAAATAGTTTAATCAGAATGTAATTGTTATTGTCTCTTATCAGCTATCACAATCTATAATTTATGTAGTAATTATTTCATATTACACAAACTAATGATAAAATAACATAAATTATAGCATTACTAATAATTAGTAAACATTATTAACTCTAAATGCATTGTTTGTTAACAGTAAAATAACTCTTAACTAAAGTTTAATTAACTAACAATTTACCATTTATTAATGATTGATGATGCCAATATAAAGTGCTACCTGATGTCTTTGAATATTTAGGGAAAAATAGGATGAAATAAAGAGGAAATCAGTAAAGGAAATGTTTACAGCGGAGGCGGTGACTACACAATGGGTCATCGATGAGAGCACGTGTGACTCACATGGAGAATCCACTTCTCTGTCTGAGGTCGAGGTGAGAAGGAACCCATCTGGGAATAACTTCTTCTCCGCTGCCGTCATTAGCTGCATCTCTACGACACACCGCCAGCTGAGTGTCCAACACCTGCAACACACAGATCATCGTTTAGCATGACATCGCTGCTGCATAATAATCTCAATTTGACAGACAAGCTCTGCAGCAAGTGGCTGTGTTGCCACTGCTCTTAAACTGGAAATCCAAAGTTAGATACTGCAGAGATATATGGGCATCAATCTGTGATTTCCTACATTTCCCAGAATGACTTTCAACATCTCTGTGTCGATGGACGCTACACTGTCTGTATATCTAACAATCAATCAGTACTTTACTACAGACCCAGGGTCCAGATAAAAGACAAGACATTACATATAAATTACAAATACAAATGCACAATAAGAAATCATGAAATCAGCGTCCTACAAGAGACAAACATGATGTTTGATAAAGCCAAGTTAATTTCATTTTCAGAGTCATTAATCTGGCAAATATATATATTTATACATGAGATTTCTTAAGACAGTTTGTAGTATAGACTCCTGCAGCATTTTCACTTGCACTACACCATTTGCATACACATCTCTTAAGTAATATTCTCATAGCATCATTATAAGATACTTGAAGTCTCTGTAAACGTGCTCTTCTGCAGTTTGACCACAAGTGTGCAGTATAGAGTGGTGGACAATATGCTCCTAACAGATATATGTATGTATGGTGGTTGTGTCTTTTTGGTGTTGAAGTAATAGTTTGACATTTTGGGAGCAGAGATTCAAGAAAAGATCTGGCACATAACCCCCTGTAAAATTACTACTTGTCTTTTTCATGCGGTAGTTTTTGTACGGCATATTTTATTACTTTTGGACAGAGCTAAGCTAGCGTTTTCCCCCTGTTTCCAGTCTTTGTGCTAAGCTAAGCTTAGCTGCAGAGTGGTATCATTTCCCAAAGAAAGTGAATACATGTATTTACCAAAACTGTAAATGATTGCTGCAGGATTTCAACAGTATATTAAGCTGTTATTGTTAAATACAGTGCTCTGCTGTTAATACAAAAGAGAATCTGTTAAATTACGCTCAATTTACCTTTTTTTTTTTTTTTTTTACAGAACTACACTGTATCCCTAAAATAGACTTTAGTATAGTATCATGCAGTATTTTCTGCATTCTGGGAAGAGCAACTTCACCTGAACAGCACATGTGAAACTGGATTATTTGGTGAGTAGAAGTTTTATTTCTTTCATAAATCGGGACAAAGTCTATCAGTGATGTTTCCAGTTTGTTTGTATTACTGCATGTGCGCATGTCATGATAGAAGGATTCAACAGCTAGCTAGAATTTCACAGAAAAATAGATTGCCCATTAGTCAGACAGCACAAGGAGCTCATTTTGATTTCTACATATCTTAGTTAATGTGTGGACATTAGTATTTTACCAGTGAATTCATGCACAATGATCGTCCTGATGGTGTAAACCTTTTACGGAAGTCACAACAGTTGATGTTGAAGTAACATTGAGACTTCAGTGCACGCTGGTTATTGCATGCTAATTCAGCAGTGTAGATATAAAATTTAAGGCAAGGTTATTTACTAGTGATAAGAGGAAATGAGGGCCGCACACACACACACACACACACACACACACACACACACACACACACACAGTGATTTCTGAGAAGTCATCTCTCTCTCTGTC
>JAOVVB010197705.1:0-10939 GCA_028570985.1 Heterobranchus longifilis
TATTATAAAGCAGGTCTATGTGCTATATAAATACTGTTAAAGTATCAAAACGCTCACTCCACGGAGAAATGCACACAGTCCGTATTCACAAACTGTGCCTTTAAATGAGCCGTCAGGAAGATGTCATGTCAGATTCCAGCGTCCAAACTTGCACGATTTAAGCAAGTAGATTCTAGTAGAAGTAGATTTTAGTAACGCAGAGTTACAGTCAGCAATGATGGTGCAGAGATGCCGAGAGTGCAGATGCAGAAGACCCGCAAACGTTGGCCAATCAGAGCAGACTGGGCTTTTTCGGGAGGGGGTCTTAAAGAGACAGGTGCTAAAACAGCGTTTCAGACAGAGGGTGAATACAGGTCTATTCAGACTGACAGAAAATAGTTTTTTTTACATTAAGCATGTAAATGTGTTCTAGTAGAAAGCCACAATAAAATTAGCATTAGCAGAGTAGATTTTTTTCCAAAACCTTGACAACAACTTTATGCTGCCGCAATCACCCCCTCCGATCTTCATCAGATTACAAGTTATTTCGAGCCAAAAGTTACATCTATAGCAGTTTGCTATCATCTTTAGGGTCTTTATCACAAAGAAGGAAACATTCTTGTCAAAGTACGAGAAAAGTGAAAAAAGCACTCATATCAGATGTGGCGGAACTGCAATAAGTTGCAGATAAAGCCAACCACGTCAGGGCTTCTGCTCTTGCACAATATAAAGAAAATATTCCCATCTCACAGGAGCTTCGTTGCTGATCTCCAGCATGTTTTTCAACACAAGTTTACACTGCTTCACATGAGGGGGACATCAGGTCATTTAGGTTAAATAAAAATAGGCCTCCTTTCTGCTCTGTGGTGAAGTCAAGGGATCAGACATGCACAGATATTTTAGACAGCAAATTAAACCGAAACCTCTGTCATCACACTGACATCATTTCCTTCTTTCTTGTTCTCTGAAATAAGTGCCTTCTTGTCTTTTTAACCTTTGCAACAAGTGTGACAAGTGATGAAGTTGACACGCTGATAATACATTGCCCCCTTGGACCACAAATGAAGAAAAATGCCTGAAAAAAGCTTGATATACAGGGTCAAGCCTGCTAATTACTTCATGCACTATGATCAACCTAACACACAGAGTCTACTCGTGTGTCAGTCATAAACTCCAAATCAACAAAATCGTGCACCTCAGAGGAAGACGCTGTCAGCTCGTATCTTTTATAGAATCACCACAACACACTAACAACCTACTTCTGCTCTGCACAACACTCTTGCACAATAATTCATATATTCCTATTCCAGGTTGCCCTATTTCACAAAAAGAATCACCAATATGTTATGTCCTACATATTTTTGACAAATCAGACGGCATCAAATAATTTAAGTCATCATTAAAATGCACCAGCATGAAGTGAGTCGTGGCATGTAAGTGCTTCACTAAAAATTGCATTCCACAAACATAAACTGCATCCCTCAATGTATGAACGCTGAAATACATTCACATAAACCACTTTGGCTGGTTATCTAGTGTATTTAAGATGTGTTTTGAGAGTTGAGTACATGGAGCTTTTTAGATAGGACACCCCTGTACTAAAAAATAAAAACAATGGCAACATTTTCTACAAAGACCACATCTATCGTGCATCATTCACAGTGAATTATAATGCATTCATAATGCTTTATAAACACAATGCTTTCTGATGCATTATGTCAACAGTCTTGACACATTATAGATGTGACATACAATTAATTAGTTCCAGTCTCTTATGGATGATCCTGACTAGTTGTAAACTAGAGGTTGATTAATGGAGCTTATAATACATTCTGATTACCTATACGCACCTATATACACAATCAGCTGTAGTAAGGACTCATAGTACGCTATAATAGTCCAGTCTAGTTTATAACTAGTCAAGAGCCAAAGTCTGGGGATCCTCAGGGGTCCGTGAAAGGTTTTCAGATTCACTGATTTAAATTCATGATATGCTTTTTTCTGTTTTTACAAAAGGCTTCATAGTTTTCACAATTTTAATTTTTAAATCTATAACAGTTCATAGTTTGTGTTCTAATCTAACAAATGTATAACTCTTACAATCTGCAATTTTTTTTAAATATGTCTAATATCTTTCTAATACATTTCTCGTGTAGTTTTTTCACATAACTAAGACTATAGAAGAGTATAAATGAATAAATAGGCTGTCAAATTATTTCAAGAGACATACATGAGGGGGGTCCCTGGTAGTATGATAGAGTGTCGTGAGACTCGACATTATGATTGGTTAAATTGTAGCCACACACTTTCTCTTACGTCTCTTAAAAAAGCACATCCTCTCCCACAAGAGAGATGAGTGATAGCTGTCAGTGTGATCAGATGCCTCCCTCCCTCCGTCTTCATTAAAAACTGTTTTTACGAGCAGCACGACTTAATCGAGACCTGTCAGGGCCGAGGTGATGTCTGGACCGTCTGCTGTGATGGAGCTGATCGTGTTTCTGCTTGTATCTGCCAACATTGTCTGTCTGCACGGAAATCCTATCACAGGTTATGTCTCTGCCAGTATCTTTTTTAAAAACATTTTTAATGCAATAGAAAATCATGATCAGATTGCTTGGACTGTACGTATGTTTCTTTAAAAACTAGAGACAACATACCCACTAAAAGTTGGAATAAATTGCTCTTTGTTTTCCGTTAATGAGGACCTCTGCTATTTGACCTTTGACCTAAAACAATGATGTTGTTTGCTCTTTTTTTTAAATCATTCTAATAGCTGAAAATTATTTGTTTCTTCATTTAAACTAAACTTTTTAATTTATATTTATGGTTGAAGTTTTTTTTTTTTTTTTTTGATACAATATAAACTGGCAGCGTGACCATCAAATTTAAATTTTTCAATTGAGACAACTTAAAATAACCCAACCTTCAAAAAATGGTTGAATGAAGTAAAACATTTTAGGTTAAACTGAATGTAATATTTATTTATTTCACTATTTTATTTTTTTAAATTTAGGACAACTTAAAAATAATTAGGTTTGCTCAACATTCAGAAAATAGTTTGCATGGATTTAAAAAATACAGGTTTAGCTGATTTAAATATATTACATTGAGTCAATGTCAAATAGTGTCATCAGTAATGGTCCTTGGACTGGATGGTATGCAGTCTTCCAGAAGGAAAGAAAAAAACGACAATTAAAAGACAAAACCTACAAATTCGAAGAGGATAATAAAAAAGGGATCCTTAATTTAAAGGGGTTACAAAGTGACAAATCTCTGCTTTGACTCCAGACACTCCCAATAAAACACTGCCGGTGTATGTTTTAGATGTGGACCACGATCTCCACTGTGTGACCAATTACCTGTCCACCATCGACTGCTCCCTGAGCATCGCAGCGTCAGAAAACAGCTCGGACAGCACCAGCTCCTACTGGCTCACTTTCATACACACAACTGAAAAGTGAGTTTTTTTTAATTTTTTACTGTCACTTATTAATAATAGATGACCTTTAAATGTGATGATGATTTGCAATTCATTACTGCTTTGCGCAGAGAGACGTTTGGGTGCATGCTGACAAACATCAATGAGGAATACTTCTGCTCCATTCAAACATCCCATCCGATACCTGATGACGACTACGATTATCCTGAGACGTTAACGGATACAGATATTTTTGAAATCTTGCTTTGCCGCAACCAAACTGATGGATCTGAAATCTGTGAGCAGCTGGAT
The DNA here is from genome assembly GCA_028570985.1 of Heterobranchus longifilis. Classification (NCBI taxonomy): domain Eukaryota; kingdom Metazoa; phylum Chordata; class Actinopteri; order Siluriformes; family Clariidae; genus Heterobranchus; species Heterobranchus longifilis. The sequence continues at coordinate 3,710 of JAOVVB010197705.1, forward strand.
GACAAATATAAGCCACTGACAAACAGTAAGGAATACACTGTTCTACATTCATATATACATATGCAGGGTTCCTACACGTTCTCCATTTCAAAATTACACTTTTCCAGACTCAAATTCTCTGCAGATTTTCCAGACCATATTTCAGAGTACAAATAGCTGTTTATTATCTGGCCCGCCCTCTTATGGTACGTGTCCACGGGGGCTTTTGGACGCGAGGGATCGTGCTTCTTCCGAGCATCGGACGCTTGATGGGCGTGTCTATATCCTGACAGAACAGTTATCGATTTCTCTTCCAGGACTACTGACCAACAAAGAAAACATCCAGGCTCTGCAAATACTTTGCTGCACCTGATTGGATGCTTTCACTCGTGGGGCTCATGGCCGTTTGTTTGGAAACTTTTCATTGTGAAAATAGTTCACGGAAAGATGTCTCTGAGAACATTTTAGGCAAGAAATAAGCCAATGCCGTTTCAGAATCTGTCTTCATTTTAGATCGACAACAGCTAGTTCAAAAGATTTCCGAGACGCGGCGAGACGCGCCGGGCGCACCCTGATTTACATTAAGTAGCGACACAGCGCGTTTCGAGAGAATACATTACATAGACAATGAATGGGAAGCGTAGAAATGACGAATTGTATATTTTAGAAAACAGAATAGGGGCAATAGTCTGGAAACATAGATAGTTTTCCATACTCTCTTTTCTTTTTTCCATACTTCTCCAAACCTGGAAATAACTCAAATAAAATTCAATACTTTTCCATAAAAATGTGGATGTCTGCCTATTTAAAAACCTGCCTTTTGTGTACGTTTGTCTCTCCAGTTAAGCCAAATGCACCGTGCTGCCTCACAGTCAGCCGCAACTCGAGTCAACAGCACTTCACCTGGATAAGTACTTATGAGGAATACAGCACTGTCACCGGTCTGAGCACAAGCCTCAAGTATCAGCTGCATTACTACAAAAGAGACGACAAACATAACGTGAGAAAGTTTGCTGTTGTGCCGCTACTGAACATGCCGCTAATTTATCGCAATATTACAGCTCTTAAAACTAGATTTTGACACAGGACCCCTTTCTACAAAAAGGGACTCAGGTGATGATGATATTGTACTTTACCATGATAGAAAAGGCTGACAGCACAGATCTCCTAGGACAGTCAGAATTTAAATTGGTCATATATCTTGGGTCCCCATACAGGGCTTTTCTCTCCTTGACAAAGTTCCATTACATTCTACCCATGTTTTTTTTTCTCTCTCTCAGGTTTTATCACATGAAATTAACACCAACACCTTGAATTTTTCCGTGGATGATCAGAACTTTGTGCCAGACGTGGAGTACGCTGCCAGAGTGCGGTCCAGTCCTAACCAGCATTTTTACAAAGGACAGTGGAGTGACTGGTCTCCTGAGGTTTACTGGGAGACGGAGTCCACTGAGAATGGTGAGTCTCTTCCAAATAAATAACTGATCTAAAAGAAGATCTTCATTAAAGGCATGGATGGATTACTGAACAGTCCTACTGGGAACAGGCAGGGGGCCCAAGGGCTGAGGGGTCCTCCCGACTCACAAAATATCGCTAAAAAACACAAAATCGGGGCACGCTGGTGGATCAGTTGTGCACCACGCGTCCCATATACCGAAGCTAAAGTCCTCACCGCAGCGGCTGCGACTCCCGCCCTTTGCTGCCAATCTTCAGCTGTACTATCAATAAAGGCAAAAGCCAAAAATAATCTTTAAAAAAACACAAGATGATCACAAACAACCCAAAATGACTACAGAGATGCAAAATGACCACAAATAGACACAAAGCCAGAAACATATGTCGCATACCGACTAAATGACCCAAAGAACTACAAAGACACAGAAAATGACCACAAAGAAATGTAAAACGACTATAAATAGATGAAAAATGACAAGGGGATGCGAAATGACACGAGAGATGCAAAATGACCAAAAATATATGCAAAACAATAAAGAGGTGCAAAATGACCAAAAATAGATGCAAAACAATAAAGAGATGCAAAATGATCAAAAATAGATGCAAAACAATAAAGAGATGCAAAATGATCAAAAATAGATGCAAAACAATAAAGAGGTGCAAAATGATCGAAGATAGATGCAAAACAATCACAAAGAGATGCAAAATGACTGAAAATATGCAAAACAACTACAAAATTACTAAACATAGACTGAGTTTGGGTGTCTTGCTCCAATGAAATCAAAGAAACGTAAAACGAGTAAAAATTGATGAAAAATGACTACAAGGAGGCAGAAAATGACCACAGAGACCTAAAATTACTACCAAGAGATGCAAAAAGATTAAAAATGTATCCAAAACCACCACAATAAGATGCAAAACAACTAAAAAGAAATACAAAACAATAACAAAGGGACACAAAATGACTAAAAATAGACTGCGTTTGGATGTCTTGCTCCTATGTAGACAGGGTGGGGGGCCTCTTACATGTCTGTGCCCCGGGTCCATTGTCTCTCCAATCCGTCCGTGCTTAAAGGCAACTTGTTGAGAAAGCAGCTACTGTAAATTACTTAAAATGTCCCCTTTGCATCGAGTCCTACAATTGTTTTTTATCTTTTTCTACTGCATGTTAGTCCGTACAGATGTCCCATCAGACACCACTGTTTCTGGCCTGGGTAAGGTGCTCAGCCCCTTATGTGTGATAGTGCCACTCGTCTTACTTTTCTGCTACGCTACACTGAAAAAGTAAGTCTCTCCTGCTTTTGACTCCTCAGTAAATGCCAAACCACGGCATAACAAATGCCATTTCCTTCGACCAATACACACTAAATATTATCTTTATATTCCTTACACTCGCAGGTGGAGGCACAGCGCCTTCATCCCAACTCCAGAACCATATTTCCACACCCTGTACACGGACTGCCAGGGAGATTTCAAGGTAAGCATAGTTCATCGCATAAAATACTGATAATTATCTCATGAGAATGTCCCTAAACATAACTGTGGTTACAGAGCTGGGTGGTTACACACAAAAACACAGCAGACATGCTGAAGGCAGAGGAAACGCTCCAAATTGACACGTTAACCAAGTGTGAGGTTGTGGAGGAGGAAGAGTGTCCGCCCCAGATGACGGAGGGCAGCACATACAGCAATATAACGGGCCCGGGCTGCTATGCTTCTCTCCTGGGCGTCCCGTACGCTGTGAGCACCATGACGACACCGCCGCCGTCGCCGGGATGCTCACAGCCGGGGAGCCCTGCTGACGGAGACTCGGGGTGCTGGCTGGAGAGGGACCCTCCGTGGTACTGCAATGAGTACTGCACCCTGAGCGCCTTTCAGCAGAGGAGCGCAGTCACAGCAGAGCATCATGGGAGCCCGTCAATAAAATCCTGCCCCACAGGGAGCATCGGCATGGAGGCCATCACTGAAGCATAAGCTGATGTGTCCGTGTGTAGTCAGCAGCTGCGGGCAACTCCGTCTCCGACAAAATGATGCTACCATAAAACTACACTGCATTCTCAATTATGATTTTCTCCAGGATTATGGTCACAGTTTTAAACACATCATTAACTTTGTGAATTGATACAAAACTACTTTGTTAAAAAACTAACATAATCCAGGAGATGCAGTTTAGTTGTATGGGAACGTAATATTTAGACCAGGCTGCTGCGGGAGACAGACAGCAGAATGTAGTTTACTAATCAAAAGGACTTCAATTTCTGTTCTTGCACAAAATGCATCAATTCAATAACCCATGTCTATTTTCAAAAACTTTCAAGGCCTCGGTTTTTCCCCCCTCAAATTCACAAACTTTCAAGAAAAAACACTCCAACTGCAGCTAAAGCAAAAAAAAAAAAAAAAAAAAAAAAACTATAGTAAATTCTTGAGTTTTCGCAGTACAGATATTTGGCCAGTATGTTTTTGTGTGCACTTATATTTGTAAAAATGTTTCCACAGCATTATGCATAATGTAGATATTAAATAATAACTTTATAAACTTTTGCTTGCATCAAATGAGTAAATTGTGTAAAAATGTTTCCACAGCATTATGCATAATATTAAATAATTGTGTAACCTTTTGCTTGCATCAAATGAGTAAATTGTGTAAAAATGTTTCCACAGCATTATGCATAATATTAAATAATAGTATAACCTTTTGCTTGCATCAAATCAGCAAATTCTGTAAAGGAACTGTAAATAAAATAGTTTGAACAGACTTAAGTGAAATTCATTTTGACATTTTTTTTTTATGATGACTGAATAGATTTGCTTCGTCTAAGTTCGTTTAAGTTGAACTTTCTGTATATTATTTTACTCACTTAATAAAGAAAATGCTAACATTTTGTAGAAAGTTTTATTTACGCCAACACATACATGAACAAAGCACCATATAACCTTAAAGTCTGATACAGAAGTAAGCCTACCTGCCTCAGTCATCATGGCCATTTTTATTTATTTTCATAGCAAACACTCTGAATAACAAAAAGACAGCCAAGGCAGCAGATTCTATCATATATTACAGCATGCTGAATAGAAAACCTGGGAAAGAGAATTAAACAGAGCCATCTAGAGACACTAGTGAGATACAACAGTATAAAAGTGCCATTCATTATACAGCGGTTGAAATACTGACAATGAAATAAGCTAATTTTACATTAAATTTATGGAAAATAAAGGGGGAAAACAAAGGAATAGACCCTGTGAAAGAGCAATATAAAACAAAAAAGACATTTTCTTCCTTGAACATTGATGACAGCCAGCTTGCATGGAGTTGATGAAACTGGTACCGAGCTGTGTCCCTTGCACCACATAAGACAATTAATGTTTAAAAAGAAATGACCAGGGTGCTGAAGCACCCATCCCCTCCCAGCATTATGCGCCGACTGGCAATTAAGAACAAAAAAAATGATAGGTCGGATGGCACAGAATGTGGGGAGTTTAAATAGAAGTCTTTAAGCAAGTCCTGATGTGAGAGGCGCACATTCATTGAGAGACTGAGCGGGGAGGTGATTCTTGTTAAACCCATTCCTTCTGCCACAGCGGAGCAAGTCTTCGCCCTTACGAGGGGGAGAATTTTTTGGCTTGTGCTCGAACTCTTTTTTCATATTCTACTCTGTTTTGGCTGGAAAGGGGTTGAAAAATACCAGTTACCATGGTGCTCGGATCACTTCCTCAAAATCAGAAACAAGAGGCATTTCCAAACCATTAAGGAAAAAAAAACAAACAAACAAAAAACAAATACATATTTTGGCCAATAAAACAAAAGTAGAAAATGTAAGAATCCTCCCAGATCTCTGTCAGATTTTTTTTGTCAGGTTGTAAAGCTGGACACCTATATTGACAGGTTTTTAACAGAGCTCCCTGAAATATCATCATTTTTAATCTTGTACATGCAAATTATTATCTTGTACACACAAGTAAAAATCTTCAGGGTCCAGCAACTCCGTAGGATATTTTGAGTCCGTGTCCGCATGCTGTGCCCTCTCGTTAGCAAAACAGCGGCTCCAGCTTCTCTCCCACGTGCAAGGACCAGAACGTAAAGCGGTGTACAAAATGACGTAAATATTGCCCTAACACAGTTCGTTTTTAAGAAATCGCGATAGTAACGATATAGAAAAATATTTATGATACTGTATATAATCATATCGCCCAGCCCTACGTGAAACAATTTGTGTTCTTTCAGGTAAAACTCATGCAGACCTCAGCTGGTTGATAAAAACTATTTCAGTGTCATGTTATTAATACCTTGGACCATATAGACTGACTTTAGCCACAGTGCAAAGAAGTCAAAGCATGCAACCAACAAAATCCATTCTGAAACATGTGGACGTCATTTTTTTTTTTTTTTTGTATTAACTTCAACAGATGTTGTGGCTTTACATGTTACGTCAGCCCAAACGCTCTCTGGCAGTGAAGAGAGCATTAATGAGTGATGAGTGTTACAGTTATACAACAGCGCTGTGGGAGAGTGGCTCCCAACAGTACAATTTCCAACTCAAGGTTTTGCTTTTTTGTACAGAAATGTACCAAGTCTCTCTCTGACTTGCACTACAACAACCATCCAAAGACGGCATGAGGAGGATTTGTCCGTTGCGGTTTGTAAACACAGCATTTAAAAGGGCCCCTCCTCCCTGGTTCAACAACACCAGGAGCTCACTCTCATTTTGGAACGAGCTTTGACCACTTGGCGTTTTGCCTCACTATATTTGCATCTTGTTTTGGGCGCTGTGTCCGCCATTTTCGTAGCTTCCTTTTGGATGCTTAAAGGCCGACTCCCAGAAACATCCCGGACACAGCAAAATGAAAAGAGAAAATACAGACACCGCCACACACTTCTGGTGGTGATGATTGAGAGGGATTATTTAGGAAAGTCCTACTCATTGTGCCTTTAATTTTTACAAGAGCTCATTTTATTTTGAGGCACAGAGTTGACTGATGCATCAGTTAAGAGAACATTACAATCTGACTGACAACTAAGCACTCTTGTTTCTTTTGGACATTTTAGATTTCTAATCAATAATCGTCCACCGTAAAAATGTAATCGGTATGTTTAAATTGCTAGCTGCTAATGCTGTGGATAAATAAATGAAAAAAATCCTATTGTATTGTAAAACGTATCAGGTTCAACCTAGAAACTTGGCACTGTATAGGAGATCAATAACATTTCCAGACATGCACATGCCTTTGTAAATCATCTAGTATTTTCACATTTCAGTGTGAAGTGTAGTGAAAAGATGAATTCTAATGTCACTCACCAGTAGATTGTGTAAGCCTCTGCTTGGGCTGGATCCTGGATATTTGGTTCATTTAGGAGTTCCTGGATACCTAATAAGATCTGTAGGATAAATTAACCAATGAAACAACATTATTTTTTAAATTACATCCGTTTTGCATTTCTTTATCAAAGGCTGCTTATAATTATTGTTGGTCACTAAATTTCTAGGTCAGTTGCGTGATCTCCCGATTTTTATTTGGGTTAGATGTCACTGAATGATTAAAAACCTTGTGTTCCAAAGACCCCATTTACACCTGGCATTAAAATGTGTCCTGTATACAGATTGTATCTAGATATGATTTAACCTGATTACGTTTACATCGGGTATTAATTTGTGTCTCCAGTGTCCACACTGAGATCCGATCCATCTGTCCAGCTCAAACAACCGAGTGGTGCTCTCTTTACTGTCTCTTTACTTACACATAAGTGCTTGTGTGTGTGTGTGTGTGTGTGTGTGTGTGTGTGTGTGTGTGTGTGTGTGT
>JAOVVB010197716.1:0-10939 GCA_028570985.1 Heterobranchus longifilis
CCCCACCCCACCACCACCGCCCCCCCCAGCTGTATGACAGGAGGAAATGTGATATTTAATCCAACAGCAGCAGAATGAACAACAGTTTCTCATCTCGGGCTGACAGACTGCTGAAACTGACTCAGCATGTGCAGTAGAAATACTCATGGTGTTGCTGTTTTGTAGATATTTGTATGTTAAATACTGCAGGGTTTTAGTCATGCTAGTGGCTCCATGTAGGCTGTCCTCATCCACTCTTACGGAAAGTAAAACACTGCAGTTTGTATGTGACCCACCTCTAGTGGCCAGAGTAAATATGACGGGAGTAAAGGAGGACATCAGGTGACGTAGTAGTATCACTTATTCAAAGAAATGTCTTGACAACTGCTGGATGGATTACCATGCCATTTGATCCTCACATGATGTACCCAGTGACTGTGTGATCCCCTGACTTACAGCGCCACCGTGAGGTTGACAATTTTGGTTTTGAGTGAAATATCTTAAGAGCTATTGGATGGATTGCTGTGAAATTTTCTACAGATAATCAAAGTCCCTAGAGATTAAATTTGTCTGAATTTGGTGATCTTCTGACTCTTCCTCTAGCGCCACCATCAGTTCAAAGTTTCACCCTACATACAAAACTAGTCAAATTACATCAGCCTCAGCTCTCCCTTGTGTTTACTGCCAATTACATTTGTATAGTAAGCATATACCAGCCAAACATCAACATTCTTTCAGTGAGTGATTGTAAAGATCTACAAATAATATGTTTACAACATTTTCATGGAGGTGTTACACCAAAACAGGTTTCCTCCCGACACTATTTTGCTGTTGCACCGTCGCTGTGTGCGGGGCGTGGCTCTGCCCAGGACGACTGTGATTGGTTTAAGGAAATACAAACAGGCCAGGGAGTTTTTTCACTATCCAGGAGTGAAAGTGCATTGAATCCAGACTTTCCCCCAGCAGCACTGTGTTAGTCAGTACTGACTAATCGAATTGGTGACACTAATCTTGGGCGTCCACTTTGAAACTGTGCTTGATAGTTTGGATCTTCTGTGCTGCCAGGTTCAAGATGTGTGTTAAGCATCCATGTTTCGACAAAAATACACTTAATACCTTTTTATTACATTTTATTAAAGTCTACATATATTATATGAATCTGGATAGACATGGATGTAAACTGCAATTTGGCTGGTTAGTGGAGGCGTACAACCGTGAGGCAGTAATCCGAGGTAGATTAGCTGAGCTACTCCACAATATTTCTACATACCTCCCTGGCAACTGCAGAAGTAACCCCTGGGGTACAAGTACTCCTAGTTGGGAATCATTGCTGTAAACACTCAAGCATCCAACATGCACACACATATGGTCTTTATCATTTTCCTTTTTATTATGAAGTCTTTAAATATAGAAACAATGTACCTGGGAGAATGTGCTGGAGAAAAAAAAAACCCACTGTAATATATACAAAGTAAATGACCCACAGACCGTGAGAGGCAGCCAACTGAACACAAAACATTATTCTTTATTAAGGTGACAACCCACCGTTGGTTCACAGTGCACTTGGACCCATTTGTCACAGTGATTTCTCGGCATTAAAAGCACAGATATTGGCTGCGCTGCTGCCCGAGCCTTTAGCTAATTGCAGAATACTCCTCAGACTTCGCAGTCACTTGTCCCAATGAGATTTTTTTTTGTGCCGTGGTTCTTCAAAGGTTGTTTGTAGGCCAAATAGTGGTTGTAGAACCATGTCGAATTTTAAAATGTTATTTATTTCTGTGTAAAGATTTTCCTATTTTAGCCAAAGTGTTTGATTCCCAAGATCAAGCAAAGGTTGTTATATCTACAGTATCCATACCAACCACAGTGTGATGTAATGTCTTAAAAAAAGATGTTGGCCAGCATTGAAAACATGCTGAAGACTTGTAACTTTATATAAATGAGTATGAATAAGCTCCCATTTCTCTAAATGTTTCTTAAATTGCATTAAGTCACCTGAGCATCTCTGCTGCAAAGTGCTCTCTGATGGCTCCTTACTAAAACAAGTCTCAAGTGTTTGGTCCCAAGTGTAAGTCAAGTCTCAGTCACTTTAGATCTAGTTCATTCTAAAATGATGCTCTGATAACGTCAACATCAAGCAAGGATTTTTATTTTTGTGTGGATAAGACAAACGAGATATAACATGTTAATTAGTGACCTTTTAGAGGTGCTGGTTCGCAGATTTTTCTTTTTACCTGGACAGAATCAGGGGAGCTGTTTCCAGTCTTTGTGCTAAGCTAAGCTAAGCTAAGCTAAGCTAAGATAAGATAAGCTAAAATAAGATAAGCTAAGATAAGCTAGAATAAGCTAAGCTAAGCATCTCCTGGCTCTTGCTACAGAGATACTGTACAGAGATGAGAGTGGTGATGATTCTCATCTAACTCTGCAAGAAAGTGAACTATGAAAATGTTGAACTAATTCTACAGTTTTTGGTGAAAATCTAGATGTTAGGGTCTTTTGTACACTGAGTCCGTATGTTTCGTATGTGTTTTTTTTAATCCATCATCCGACTGAGTCCGATGCGTTTTATTATTCCATTCATTGCGAAAATTTGCAATATGAGACCAGGACAATGAGAGTTTCACCTGCTGATAAAGGAGCTGTGGTGTTTCCAGGTCTATGTGAGCAGTAAAGTTTGATAGACAGGGAACCTACAACTGTATAGTTAAAAGTGCCGGAGACGATCCGCTGCCGTTTAGCCGGTGTTGTGCCGACCGTCCGTATCCGCGTTCGGAGAAACTCACAGAGAAACTCACTGCTCCATTATCATCCCAGATCTATTTTTGCTATTTTAGCTCGAGTTTCTGAAGTGAGCAATGTATGCATATTAACTGTCCTGTATTTACATTTTGAATGATGACCTTTGCATGGACGGTGGCTCTGAGTGGTCAAACACATCTCCTTTTCTTTTGACAGATGTGAAAAAACACAGAAAATCAAACCTTTTACAACATTTTTAATGATGGACGAAAGTTTCAGAGTTGGTGTGTAAACATGATTGACATTTATTTTTAAACCCGTGACAATTTCTGATGAAAAATACAGACTCAGAGTGCAATGGCCTTTAGTGCGGAAAGTAGTTTTTGTTAGTATGAAAAGCTTTTAATGCACAACATTAATGTTGACATTATGTATAGTAATCATTGAAATCAGAATGAAAACCTTGTGTGGGTCTGGTTTTGGCACAAATGAATTGGAAATATATTACATTATGTAATGATGATTGTAATATATGTGTTGTGTTAAAAGTTACAGGTATTTCCACTCACATGTCCCTCATTGTAAATGTACTCAATGACCTCACACACACGCACACACACACACACACGCACACAATCATAGCCTGTCCGTTGCAACTTGGTGCTGTTTTCCCTGATATGATCCATGATTAAGAGCAGTTGTGTTTTTCTTTGTGAGCACCTGGTCTCTGTGCTGTTCTCATTTCCTCTCGGCTTCCTCACCTCATCATATGTTTTTGTCCTTTGAGTTGCTCCCCTGGTGCCCGAATGGAAAATGAGTTTTAAAGCACGGGGATAGAGTTATAGAAATAAGATATGTCATAATTTCTCTAGAATATGAGTAACGTTTGAGGAAGTTTTATAAAGGTACAATACTATTGTTTTTGTTGTTTTTTTTACCTTAAGCTCCATATTAATGACTAAATCAGATTTCCCTATACTCTAACATGGAGTTTATATTTACACCACAAATATCTAATATGAAGACAAGCATGCTGACCTAGAAATATTTGTAATTCAGTGCATTAATTAGCTTAATTAATGACCCTGCAGGCATAAGTGGTTATCTTTGAATTATAATGGTGATTATTGCAGGATATTAGGCAGCTCAAGGGCCTCTGCTTGTTTTTTTTCTCACTTTGTAAAAAAAAAAAAAGATTTCAACAATCAAAGTGTTAAAGGAGCTTGTAGAGATATATGCTCCCCTTGTAACGTGTCCTCTGCTGTAACATTGAGATAGTTTTCCTCTATCAGAGTGGATCTGTGCTGTGTGTCAGTGGCCGAGCCGCTGTGCCTCCTGTCCTCTGATTAATGACCGTGTCTCTTCTCCTCTGCAGACTGCCGTTCGAGCAAGATGTTGAACAGGGAAACGTGGCCCACTTGGGCGACTGTGACGGTAAGAGGAGTGATTCTTAGTCTCTAGCGTGTTCGTGTGTGTGTGTGTGTGTTTGCCCACAAGTGTTAAAGCTAATAGCTCCCTCGTCTTCGCCCCGGATCCTTACATAACTTGTGCATCTTCACGGTAAACAACAAAACGGTAAAAGGAGAGAGGAAGAGCCCGATAGTTTCAGTTTATAGGGAGGAAATCCACAAATAAACACAGAGACAAGTCCCGATGCACCTCGGTGCTCTGTAGTTTCTCCCAGGAGTAACCACCAAGATCTGACAGGAAATCAGTCGGCTAGTCTCGTTTTTGTCTCCGAGCTGGCAAGTAAAATCCCCGTGTATGTTTTAGCTAACATTGTTCTCCTCGCTGTTTACTCTGTCCTTACTTGTATACTATCTTTGCTTTGGTCTGGTAGGTTTTGTTGCATATACATGTGGTTAATTATATTCCACTCCAGCTTGAATTCCCCTTGATGTTTCCGGTTGTTGTTTTTTTTTTTCTCCATATCATTATGAAAATAGAAAATGGTACACAGCAAAGCGAAATCTCTATTCTAGATACACGGAGGTTTCGGATACTCCCATGACGCCCCCTCTCTTTGATCTGAGCGCTAATTCCAATGCGTGCAAATTAATCCTTCGCTTCTGAAAGTTCCCCGAGTTCATGTGCCGTGCTCCCTGAGAAAAGAACAGATAAATATTGCATAATTGGAACCCGCGAACAACTCTAATCCTGTTTCAGATGGGCGCTCTATTTGATGCTGCTCTCTCACTTCAGGTCCTCCGACCGCCAAAACCACGGGGGGGGGGGGGCGGCCTCCGTAACTGATGGCTGATGCTCACTCTATGCACGGTGAAGTTAATATAGTTATTTGTCTCCGTTGAGCACATGTGTAGCTCCTTATGGGACCTTACTCAAGCTGTTGGTCCTGAACATAAGCCCATGATCTTCCAAAGGGAGTTATTATATTTAAAACAGACCATGTTGTGCATGTTATCCTGCTTTTGATTCCAGCGAGTTAGTGTTTGTAAAATAATACGAAGTGGGAGAAAAATCTGTGATATTTTCTCTCCACACGGCAACTACACTCCAGCAAATACTGTACACAGTGTTGTGCAGGAACCTTGTAATTAAAAATACAACTTTTAGGATGATTACTCTACTTCTGCACTACACAGCTCAGTGCTAATGGAGCTCTGGTATCGGACCCTCTTCTTGCACTTTGTTGCATCTCGACCTCTGGTGCCAGGTCTCGGGGTCAGAGAGAGTAATGACGCTGATGCTGAGGCTACATCCACATTACTACATTTTGCTATGTTTAAACTTCATATACACATTACTCCGGCGTTTCTGAGGTCCAAAAATTAAGACGTTTGGAAACGCTGCTCTGCCTGTTTTAGTTTCTGGGGTTGCGTTGCAGTGTCTACACGGGGACATTTGGAAACGAGGACACAGACACTCATGTCAGTCAGTCTTATCAGTTAGATAGGTCTCAGTCTGGGTGGGTATGTAAGCAGTGTCAGTTTGAAGTCTTATACTATATGAATATGAAGTCCTTCCTCCCCTTCGAGTGGTTCTCAAAGCCCCTTCGCTGCAGCCGGGGCGTAGCGCCGCCCGAGATGATTGTGATTAGTTTAAAGAAATACAAAGGTCAGGGAGTTGTTTCCACTATACTGGAGTGAAAGCTATTCAATCCAGACCCCCCCCCGTCCCTGCAGCGCGGACACAGTGCTGAGGAGAAAGGTCTGGCTACACGAGACTAGATAGGTCTACATACCTTTTGTAATTTCATCCTTTTTGTGTGGCTACTCCTTTCCCGTTGCCATGGCTTCCTCCTCTGATAGATGAGAAACAGGAGTGCTACAATTACATTTCCATAGAGTTGGGGGACTTGTGAGAGAGATAAAGAAAATGGCCAAATCAAAGCCACAGAGGCAGAGATGTCCTGACTTTTAGTCCTCAGCCAATGAAAGTACCTCCTGTTGTCATCGAATTATACTCCTTCTTTTTTTTCTCATTTCCTGCATTTTTTATGTCTTGGCTACATGGACCTGCAACCTTTTTGTCAGGTGGAATATAAAACTGAGCTTGATGGCTGCTCCCTAATCTAAATTCACAAACTAACTTGCCAATTTGAATGTCTTATTATTCAGACAACTATTTCAGGTCATTGTGAGTCATTATCCGTCAGCTCACATCATCTTTTGTGTCACTAAACAAAAGATCACAAAATTCCAATACAAAGGACATGAAAGAAAGATAATGCTCATTTTGTATTCCCCCTAGATCACACTGGACAAATTCAATTTTCTTCTCCCAGAGCAGCACACAGACTCATTTCTATATGAAGAGGCCGAACACAGCTCTTACTTGAGCATTAATGATTGTTTTCATGCATTACGTTTTCGGGTTGTCCGTCCGTCCGTCCTTGTGAACGCGATATATCTCAGGAACACTCAGGAATTTCTTCAAATTTGGCACAAACTTGGGACTCGGGAACTGATTAGATTTTAGTGGTCAAAGGTCACTGTGACCTCACATCACCCCAAGTTTTTGACCATAACTCAAGAATTCATACACTACTTAAGACAAAATTTCACACAAATGTCTTAATAGGATAAAATGATGACATTTTATATCCAAAAGGTCAAAGGTCAACTTCACTGTGACATCATAATGTTCTGTAAAAACACTTTTCTGGCCGTTATTCAGCGTCATAACTCAGAAACAGAAGGAACAGAAGGGGAGATTGTGACTGTATTTCACATTTGGTCAGATACTGAATTGGTGACACCAAGATGTGTGTGAAGCATCCACGTTTTGGCCAAAAAAATACACTTAAGACTTATTAAATTCTTTCAAAGTCACTACATATATTATATGAGTCAGGACAGACATGGATATAAACTGCAACTTGACTGGTTGGTGGGACATACAACTGCGAGGCGGTAATTCTACTCTTCAATTATATCACCCAATTTTTAAAAATTATTTTTATTTTAATTTTCTGTAAAATAATTCAAATTCCTTCCACAATAAGTAACTTTGGTTTTTCCCCTTGTCATATGTAACCCTGTGAAACACATTCCACCTTAAATAAACACAATCAATCTTCTCTTAACGACTATGGGCCAAGCTCCCAAAATGCAACTTGATATTAGATGTGACAAAGCTCCTTCCAGAGCAACATAACAGAACTGTTTTACAAGCTGTGTACTTTTGTCGCTGTGTGATTAGTAAATTGACTCAGATCTAAAGATCTTCGCTGTGCCACAAATGTGAACATAAAACAAATCCGTTACACGGAGATGAAAGTGTTGCAGTGCCCCGATGGCTGCTCCTCTTGGATCGGTGTCAGATAGAGATGCGCTGTTCTCGCTCCCCGGCCCTCTGCCTTTGAGGAATTTCTGAGCTCTGAGGCATGTTTGCTCCTGCGTCTGATCCGTTCATGAAATATGCCCGAGCTGAACTCTGTTGACGGAGGCGAGCTCTGTTGTCGCTAGATGAACGAGAGAGCTGCTGGGCTGGCATGGCAGGAATGTGCGGCGGCATCTATCTGACGGCTGCCACCAACGCTTAGACAGCACTTTGTCTCAGATGTTGTGATGAACTCAGTGCCGCGGCCTATGTTTTCATCATATCTTTTTTTATTTTTTTTTTATTTGACACTTTCATTGTCTCTGATATGGATGCTTTCCTCAGGGTTTTCTGTTCCTAGTTAACGCTGAGTCCATCTTTCTTTGTCTTCCTGTAAGACAAAGATTCTTCCCGCCATCTGCGAACGCAATATTCAGTTAGAGGAAGACAGAGAGGCGCAGCTTGAGCTTGTTATGACAAACTGTCACTGACACCGTTAAGACTTTGAAAACTGCCTCTCTATATGTGTCTGTCAGCATCTTTTTCTCCACATGCCTCATTCTTCACGTACGCGGCGGCACACATACTGTACATCTGTGTACTTACAAACGCACACAGATGGTCACACACACCAACGCAAACTCCTCGGGGACCTGGATTGGTGGAATAAGCCGAAGCCTTTTGGTTTCTGAATATTTCATGGGTCTATATTTGACTCATTCCACTTGACACAGCAGTTGGGAGGTGAGATGTTGTCTGGACTATCTGTCTCTCTTTGGGGAAATTCTGCAATCTCATTTTCACCCTCACTTTGCTGACTTCTTTCCTCAAAGAGAAGTCTCTTTCTGCAGCTGCATGTCAAACTACATTTTCCCTCTCTGGCCTCCAGTCACCATCAAAGTTCACACTAACTTCAGCAGTCAGTAATCAATTATTAATCAAGATTGTGACTAGGCATGTGGTAAGGTTAAAGGGACACTTCAATCGGTGGTTCCCAATCTGGGGGTCAGAATGACCCTTTTTTCCACCAAGATGGAACATCCTGCTCTCAGTCCTGTTTGCAGCAATGACTGCGACAACTAATGCACTGTAGTTCGGACATAACACACGTAATTGTGAGACATGAGGCCCTGGTTTAAAAGACACAAAGACATGCTCTGGGTGGGCGGGGGGTGAGGTGGTGTGGCTCGATCATATACAGGACTTTCACCCATGAGGAGACCGGAGTTCAAGTCCGTGTGTATCATGCAACTGTCGCATGTATTTAAAACGGAACACAGAAGTAGGGATTTTAATGCAATCCCCGAGTTTGTTTTACTAACCATACCAAGTCGCTTTGTTGCCTAACTAAGTATATTTGTAGCCTAATTAGTCCCGTTTCACAACATTAATCACGCGACCGGAAAAAGTATTATATCTACAAACTGTTGTGCATACATTTTCGTATTCATCGTGCGACCTGTTTATGAGAATATGTTGCGTGGAACTGGTTCCGTTTCAGTTCGTGGACCTAATTTTGAAATGTTCGGAGCATTTCCACCAAAAATTAAATTGGTTTAGAACCAGAAATGTTGGTCCTCAGCTGGAACCAAAAAAATAGCAGGTTTTCCCTTGACCTAAAGTGAGAACCGATGTGGGCGTGTCATATTCTACAGGATGGAAAGAGAGAGAGTCTTATACGTAATAGTCTTCTACGTCTTCTTATCATTAATAGTTGGTCCATGCTTCTCAAAACTGGTGGAAACTCTGGGTGGTTCGATAGCACCAAGGCTCCAAAAATCCTGAACAGATGGTCACAAAATTATTAATATTACAGGAAAGAAGAAAAAGCATTGTGCTTCTAACTATTTTTTTTCTATTTCTATTCTATATTTGTTCTCCTTTTTCTCATGAACTACAAGATCATTTTATCTCTTCTGGCAGCTAACAAGTAATAAAACAATCTGAAAAGTTTACAAGGGAAAATTCCTTTTTGGCAGAACTGCTGACTATACAATCTGTGATGAGGAGTTACAAATAGACATATTCTTTCATCATTTTATAGGATCATGAGCCACAAAAGGTTGAGAAAAATAGACATTTTCTCAGTATGTCTATAGTATCTTGCCAAGATCGCATTTTGTTCTATTTGCCCTGGTTTTGAGGAACTATTTCTTGAGTGTGAAGTAGTTCCAGTCAAACATTTTCCAATTGTTTCTGGTAAGTTGACAATGGTCCTACGACTCTGTTTTATGTCCGAGCCACTTCAGAAATCTCAGAGACTTAAATATGAAAACTTTGCCAAGTAAAATGTAAGTGAGAAAGGAGCGGTCAGTCATTTGGATGCACTGGCCCTTTAAGGGTGAGGTTTGGCTGGTTATATTCTGTTTTTTAAAGAGGAAATTATGCTAGTTTTGGCTTTGGAGCTTGTCTGAAAAAGAACAAGTAATTTATTGCACCATAGTCTTTGCTCCTCTGCTGCTCCGGTGCCTCTCCTCTCCCCCATGTTTCATCTCTCTCTGCAGTCTCAGTCAGTGCTACACTGATTTCAGAGCAGCCTTGTCGTCAGACCTCAAAGGGAGATGGATGGACGGCCTTACTTAGAGCCCGGCTAACTGCCTCCCCTTTCTCCTTAGCCAGGGAGAAGCGGCTGCTGGAAAGAGAATCGATTTTCATCTCTTCTCTGGCTGATGGCAGTCGAATAGATATCAAGGGTGATTCTGCGAGGGGGGGGGGAATGAGGCTGAGAAGAGCGAGGACGGGGAGGGGAGGCCGGGTAAATCAGATCAAGGAGTAGAGAGCGGAGCGAAAAAGAGATTGAGAGATCATAGGAAGGAGGCAAACTTTGAGGATGGAAAGTGCGAAACGGTTCGGAGGATCAGAAGTGCGGAGTCATTAGGGTGAATGAGAAAAGAAGGGGAGGGATAGAAAGAGAGGGACAGAAAGAGCGAGGTCAGAGGAGGAGGTGGCGGGGTAATCACATAGGACAGTGAGAAAAGACCAGGGTGAAGGTGGATGAAAGCTTTGAGAGAATGGTGGGAGGTGCAGGGAAATAAGAGGGTGCTAGGCCGGGGCGGTGTGACAAATGGCCACCGGCGTCTTCCGTGTCACGGAGCTGTCGCTGGCCTCCTCGTGGCGAGGCTGTAACTCTGTCGAGGTGACGTGAACCGCCTGCCTCTTCATCTTCTCTTTTCATACATCACAGAGCTGCTGCCCTTCTCCTCACTTCACACCAGCATCTACTTATTTATTTTTGTATCATTCAGTTCTTCTTGATTTGTCATAAAAGTCGATGATGACACCGTTTAAGGTTTCCCTCAGTGTAATGCAAGACCGGTGGTCTACCGGGACTAAGCATCTGGGATTTTTCTTTTTTTTTTATTATTATTATTATTATTATTTTAAGACATTTTTTAAACTACAGTTACAGTGGAGTGGCTCGGTTGGGAACTTTTTCAAA
>JAOVVB010197727.1:0-10939 GCA_028570985.1 Heterobranchus longifilis
AAGTTGACTAAAATGTAATGACTTTTCGTCGACTAAAACTGGACTAAAGCATTTTGAGTTGTTGTCGACTAAAACTATGAAGAATAAAAATGACAAAAATGTGACCAAAACTAATGAGCATTTTTGTCTAAAGACTAAGACAAAATCTAAAATCGCTGCCAAAATGAACACTGACCCCGACTGAAAAACTTGAAAAACCGGCACAAAATTAACATAGTTAATTAATCTGATCCTGGATAGCAAAACATGGGATTTCCAAATCTGCATCAGAATGATTTTCAGGTTGTAGCTTCACGTTATGAACATGTGCAACTATTGTTTCTGCCTCCTCACCCAGTAAAATGTGTAGATATCATACTTTTAACTTTGGCTACTTGTTAAAGTTGAAAACTATTGGATTATTAGATTTAGATTAGGAGTTAGTGAGTTAATAAGATGCTATTAAACCCCAATCTTAGGTCACTTCTTTCTATGTCTGTTGCAAATCCACACAGAGTACCTTTTTAACTGATTCATCATTTTGCCAATAATAAATCAGAAATAATGAAAGAAAATGCCCAGCACAATTTTCCAACACAAAGCCCAAAAATCTTTATTTTTGTCTGATCAAAGATCAGTTTGCAGTGCTATGAAACAGAAAAGCAGCACATTCTCACATTTAACAACCACTGAACACTGGGCATTTTGGTTTAAAAAATGATGACTAATCATTTATCAAAACTGTTGCATGTTAGATTGATTTGGTGACATTGGGAGTTTGAAAATCATTGAGCGTGTTCTAGACCTGCTCTTTAAGAAAAGTGTCCTGAGATAACTGATGTGACGCTATAAATAAAATGCAATCGAATAGATTTTCTGTCAGTCAGCGCTCTGCATGCAGTGCCGAGGTGCGGAGTGATAAAAAGCACTGCCTGTCTCAGTGGCGACCTTTCAGGAGGTGGATAAATGTTTGATCACTGTACAAAAGTATTATAAGCGCAGTCTTCTCCTCCACACAAAGATGATCATAAAGTGGCGTCTCGGATCAGCGTGAGGCGTAATGGAGCAGCGACTGCAGCAGAGCTCAGTATGAGGTTGCTAAATTGACTTCCCTGGGGGGTTACATTCAAAACACTTTAGCACTTAATGCTGCCGCACCGCAGACTCACTGCATTTCTCCCCCACCATTTCCTACTAGTCTCTCTCTGCCCCTATGGCCTGGCACTGTGCTGTCATGACAACCAGTTCAGATTAGCAGATCATTAGTAATAAGCCCTGTGAATGGGTTTTTATACTAACTGTAATTATTATGCTTTAATGTTGTTTTTTTTACTTGTTTTTACTGTAATGTAGTATTTTGTAGTTATTATTTCATTGGCATGCTTTACTGCCCTTTTATCAGCAGTAGTTATTATTATCATCTCATGAATTACATCCTATTCTGTAATCTGTATTCACCCCCCTCCAAAATGATAATTTGTACATTAGTTATTCACCCCATGTTACATTGAAAAGTAAACATTGTTTTTCTCGCATGCCTCCACGGTGAAGGAAGAATCCCAGAATGGAGAAAATTCTTGATGAATTGAAGTAATAGGGGGCCGTGTTTAACAGCTAAACTATATTAAAACATCCGTTTACAAACTAGTCTCTCACACAACTCGTGCAGTAGCTTAGCATTTTCGCTAAAACCTTATTTAAAACACTTCCTCATAAACAGTCGCAGGCTTGTGCAGGCGGGCTGCTCGCTATATGTACTCGTTGGATGAGCAGCGCAAGTTTTGGGGTTCTTCGTTCACGGTGGAGGCTCGATATACAAATGATCATTTTGGGGGTGTTCCTTTAAAACACGGCAGACCATTGGTCAGAGAGAATTGTCACTACAGTCGTCACTTGCGCGACACGGGACATCATGCACAAATCCAACATTTGTGAATAGCCAAGCTGCCATCAATAGTGACCGCAATTTTCACTCGACCCAGATTTTTTTTAAATTGCAAAACCACGCCGTGGTCAACTGACAAAGTGCAGATGTTGCTCCGTTTTGGTTGTCGATGACAGGATCTGAGAGAACAGTGTTTGTGAGTTTGTGTCGCGTTAAAGATGACGTCACAGCAGTTTCACGTGGTGTTGCTATGACGACCAGCTAAGCATCCTGCCTACTTGTAATTTACTTGAGTCTTCTCATGCCACATTATACTTCAACTCCACTACATATCAGAGGGAAATATTGTACTTTTTACTCCACTACATTTGACCCACAGCTTTAGTTACTTTACAAATTAAGATTTTTTTGTTTTAAATTAAATTACCCAACAACATATAGGCCTACAAGCACTGCTTAAATGATTAGCTGTAATGATTAGTACATTTTCCTGATTATACTTGCATACTTTTATGCAAGTACCATTTTCAATGCAGGACTTTCACTTGTAACAGAGTATTTTTACAGTGTGGTAGTAGTACTTTTACTTAAGTAAAGGATCTGAATACTTCTTCCACTACTGGTACTATCTACAGTGGGAAACAAATCGAGAAAAGTGCCTGGTATACCACAAGCGAGTCGCTATCCATCACCAAACACCATTTCCATATGTGATGTGTGGCCATATAATGATCTTACATGTGATCTCATAAGCGACCTTTAAGAGATTTCTATATTTATGCAAATCATTTGGTAACCATGGTAACATGCATGTACAGTTATGTACAGTCTCTGTAATACAGTCCATCCTATTTCTACATGGTTGTCAGTGTTGCAGTCACAATAATGTGCATTATAGTTATTTCTCTGTGAGGTCTTTGTGACGCCAGAGAAGACAAACACATAATAAGAAGCGTTAAAGTGCAGCATGACCTGCCGTCAGTCCTCACAACTGGATTTCCCCACGAGGCTCCATGTTGTGCTCGTCAAATACCGACGCACCAGCTCCAGTGTAAACTCAGTGTCATTATTAGACGCTCAGAGCAACTGACATAGTATGAAAAGCGAGAAAGTAAATGTAGGGAGTAGGCTGGTGTGGACGACTGGATGAAACAAACATTGACTTTTTTGAAGTTACACTTTCTGTATTCACTTTCTTACGTAACGTTCTTCACGCCACACGTATTTTAACCCAAACCACGATGTACTGTTGTCGCCTAAACCTAACTAATTAAACTGTATGCATTAGGGCTGCACGATTGATCGATAAAAGATCGTGATTTTAAATCAGGCATGTACACAATCCCATTTCAAGGACGATTCGGCCATATTTGCTTTGGGGAGTTGCATATTTAGAATGAGTGCTCATAATAATAATAATAATAATAATAATAATGAACCAAATTGTTGTGAAATTACATCATTTTAATGTAAATGTAAAATGACGGATGGCTGGTATCGAGGCATCAAAGTTTTTACGTGTTTTTAAAAGTGTCAAAATGAGACTACAGAGGTTTTTGAGGACATTAAACTATATCAGGATTTTGGCCATATCGCCCAGCTCTATAAAGCCAAAAACACAAATATGAACCTGAAAATGAGAAGAAAAAAAAATTGAAATAAAAGCCTGTTAGTTGTGGACTCTTCAGAGCGTGGCGGTGCTGCTGTATGCTCTCCTGAGGTATTTGTAGTTGTGGAAGGTTTCTCTCAAACTCGCCTTCAGGACCTTCATCAAAGCTGCAAGGCTTCCCATTTCCTCCTGGGGGCGCTGTTGATTTACCAAATGTTAATTATTGAACACACACGCTTTAATATACTATAATTCCACATTTGTTTGTACCTTTGTAAGTGCGTGCATCAGCCGCTGCAGCACTGCGTCCTCTCTGTGTGGACACAGGCTGGTCACCGAGCTCACGCAGCTCAGCAGACAATAGATGGTGTGTCTCTGTGGCTGCAATGATGTCATATTGAAAATAACTTTTTATTATCTTTGCCAAAGACGTTAAGAGTGCAAGAGGTTTCTAAAGGAGAGTACTCAAAAGTCAAAGAGGATTTTTTTTTTTTATCAGACCAGTCGCCAGAATAAAATGTTGGCTTTGTACGTTTTTGCAAACCAGGGATGTGTAACATTTGCACGTTTCGTACGTATCACATCAACATTTCTTACTGTATATGAGCTGAATTTGTCATCAGGAGGACGACGGTGTGTAACCTGGGAGAGACGAGACGGCAGGAGACCACTGTTCAACACCAACAAAAACTGGTCTTTTTAGCGAGACGTCCCGACATTTCTAGCCGAGGTTCTGGCGACAAAAATGGGATTTTTTAAATGAGACGTCAGGAAATTTCTCGCCGAGTTTCTAGCGAGAAAACAGGTATTTTTGAACGAGAGTTCGGGACATTTCTAGCCGAGGTTCTGGCAACAAAAATGGGCATTTTTTAACAAGACGTCAGGAAATTTCTAGCCGTGGTTGTGACAAAAACTGCTATTTTAAGCTAAAACTTTTCCTTTTTCTAACCCTAACCAAGTGTTTTTATGTGCCCACACCTGCCACATGTTAACAACAGCCTTGTCATAACATACAATAAAAAAAATTGAAACGTAAAGAAACTACATGTAAAGCTTCAACAAAAGTACCGTGCAGAAACGTACAATGCCGACATGTATTCTGGCGACCGGGTTGCTTATCACACACGTGTTTCTGTACCTTCTTGAGCAGGCTGAGAGGCTTCCTGTTGTCTGCACCACAACTCAACAGGTCTACGTCCTCTGCAGTCAGGACAGGCTCCTGGGCCGCGGTGCAAGAAACAGAGAGAGGACTGAGAGAAATATCCTTTACCCACAGTATGCACTGAAATTCAAAAGGTGTTTTTGTTTCTTTTGCTTCACAGACACGAGGAAACCTGAGAACTGTTTGATGCCACTGACCTTTAACGTGTGCAGCCACGTCCACAGCAGACAGCTGAGGACCTGAGGATCGGACTCTGTGACCAGCAGAGCCCAGCCGCTCTCACTGCTGTTCAGCTCCTCCTGTTCCAAAGGTGAGCAGTAATTAATAGCAATAATTCAGTTCTTTAAAAGTCAAACTGATGGTCTAATGTAAAACCAGGGGCCGGATTCACAAAAACTTCTTAAGGAAAAAAAATGTTTAGTGCTGCTTTCTTCTTAACTTCAGTCTTAACTTCAAAAGTTAAGAAGATTTGAAATTCGTGAATAAAATTATTATGTTTCTTCCTAAGAAAAAAAAAAAGAATAAATGAGATTCTTAAATGTCTTCCTATAACTTTCTCTGAAACTTTAAGATGAGACTACACCTGTCCTGAAATTGTTACATTGAAAAAGTAAACCTCGAAATGCATTCATTTAAACACATTTTAGACAGTTCATTTGGATTTTCAGTCTTAGTAGTTTTATCTAACACTTAGTTTAACATTTATTGTTAATTTTAGCTCGTCACTATTGTTTTTGGTCTCATGTCTCCTGAAAATCAGCTGCAGATCTGAGAGTGAGGCTGACATTTAATAAGCCTTTACACAAAGACAATAACTCATGTTTAATTATGTTCCTATACTTAAAGATACTTATTTAAGTAAATCTTAAATATATCTGCCAACTGTTTTCTGTCCTACATAAGCTACATGTCAGAAGCCTTATCTCATCTCAGAAGTTCATAAGTAAGAAAATAAAGAAGTTCTTAAGAAATCAGCTAGATCGTGAGAAAATAGAACCTCCTAACTCTTTTCTTACGAATCTTCATAAGTTTTATCTTTAGAAAATGTTTGTGAATCCGGCCTCAGGTTTGCTCCGGTGTTTTTCACCTGCAGCAAATTTCTAGCCGTTGTTCTGGCAACAAATCAGGTATTTTTTAGCGAGAAATCTGAATATTTCTAGCCGTGGTTCTGGTGACTAAAACAGGTATTTTTGACCCAACTGTTTTCTAGCTTTCTACATAAGCTTCATGCCAGAGGCTCTCATCTGAGAAGTTCATAAGTAAGAAAATAAAAAGAAATCGGCTAAATCGTAAGAAAATAGTCAACAATTGCACTTGAGAAACCTCTTAAGAACATCCTCTTTTCTTACAAATCTTCCTCAGTTTTATCTTAAGAAAATGTTGATGTGAATCCGGCCCGGGCAGTTTTGCACCGGTGTTTTTCACCTGCAGCAGAGCCGATCTTTGCAGGATGGTTTCTCCTGGAGGACCATGGTCTGCCATCGCCTTAGCAACAGCGCGGACGACTGAGGTTGGGCCTGGATTATGTCGATTTCTGCACAACTTTACACAACATATTTATCAAAAATGTTTCAAACCATTCACATCAGAGCTTTCTTTATTATTATTATTATTATTATTATTATAAGAATCAACAGTTACCTCAGTGTTGGAGCTGTATCTGGGAAGTGCCTTTTTAGCCGTGCACTTTGACCTCTTCGTGCAGTTGGTGCTTGTTGTCATGCTAGATGTCGGGGTGAAAAGTGCATGAGATTCCTCTTTGGTGGTCCGGTGGCCCGGTGAAAAGGTGGCAAGGATCGGACTGCCGGGTCTCAGATCAGGTCGTATCAGATCCTGCACGGACCACGGTCTCTCATTTCCAAGTGCCGGGGCGCAGTACGGACTCAGCTCCAGATCCTTCAGGACAGAATGCAACAAAGCAGGCTGTTCTCAGTCACTGTTCATAGTTATACCTACGAAAAGTAATGCACTCTTAATTTGTAGATAACTCCTGTAATTGTGAGCCAGGAGGTGCAGCTCATGATGTTGCATATTGATGTTTGTTGCTAGGCGGCGACCTCTAGTGGCCGCAGTAATTATGACACGTTTTAAACAGCAGCCGTGCGACCGTTTCACAACATAAAATAGATCGCTCATATTTCGCAAGATATCATAAGAACCCGTTCATGAGAATACATTGAACAAAGTAAGAAAACATGTAAGTGCAGAAGAATAATGAGAAACTGGACCTCATTTACTGTGATCTTGCTGAGGTCTGACTCGCTGTAGCTGCGTTTGTCCAGCAGCACCTCTCTCTTCCTCTCCAAGAACCCCAGCGGCTCGTCCCAGGAGGACACCGACCCCGAGCTCACCCACGACCCCCTGTGACCCTCCATCAGTAAGGGCAGGTACTGCTTGGCCACCAGGGTCTCCCTCACGGTCCTGGTCAGGGTCCTCAGCGCTGTCCTCTTCTCCAGCTCCGCCTGGATCTCCGGAGGAGCAGGGAGGCCCAGAGCCAAGCAGGAGAGGTGCACGCACAGGAGGTACACCACCTAACGGCACGGCAGAAATGAAAAGTGTTGTACAGTGCAGGCTGATGACCGCAGACTGACAAAGGTCTGAAAAGTGAATTCAGCCTGCATTCTTTCTAATGACCAGCAGGAGGCGACTCCACTGGTTGCAGAAAGAAGTCCTGGGGTGCGTTCAGCCCCGACACAACAAAATGTTTATTTAAACAGAAACAGTGGTGCGTTGAGCACCTTGTTGTGTTACATAAGTGCACTGCCTTTTTAATGTGGTGGGTTTGTCATCAACCTGCAGGGACCGCAGATGAAAATTAACCTGAATGGATAAATATGGCACATTTACATGTGAATTAATGTGCCTTGTCCTTTCTTAAATAAAATGAACATACTTGGGTAACACCTCTGACACGCCCACCAAACCAGAGAAAACGTATCTCAAAACCTGTTGCTCGCCGTTTCAAGGAAACATGTTGTTTTGAGATTGAGCGTGCCCCTGTTGTATAGAAGTCTATGAGAAAATGAGTCACTTAATTTATTACCTCAGTAAACATTTTCATACTGATTTTATGGTCTCAATCAATAGTTTCAAGTCGTCTTCAATACAGCATGATGTTCATTTTGTCACATTAGGAAGAAAACAGACGATAAAGCAGGGGATGTTTTGGGGCGTGGCTAATTTGTGATTGACGGCTAACCACGGCACTGTGTACATTTAAATAGAGGTGAATTTGTTTTGGGGTGTTGTCTGTGTTTTTGTCTTATGACTTTGACCCTGTCACCGTGCTATCTCAGCTATCTAGCGCTCGCATTAGCTGGTAACTAGTCTCGCATAGCCAGACCTATCTCCTCTGTGCTGTGTCAGCACTGGATGTCTGGATCCAGACCTTCTGCAGAATAGAGTCAGAGGGAACTTGTTTTGATGGAACTTTTACACGTGTGGAGACGAGCCTTGTAAACAGATTCTTTGTAGATCTTTACTGAAAGTACAGAGCAGGCCTGACTTATTTCACCGTGTAGGTTGATAGCTCGGAGATTGTTGTTGTTGTTTTCCGTAGTGAAGGGACTTTGACAACGGGAACACAAAGGGAAGGGACTTCCTGTCTGAACAGGAAGTAAGGATTTAACTAGGCACCCGGTAAACCAGACCAGCTGGTAACTTTAGGGAAACTTTCAACCGGCTCTGTGCAGCAAATGGTGCAAGTGTCCCTCGTTAGCGGTTAGCGCAGCGGCGGCGGCTTAGCGCCTCTCCCTGGCTCCACTTTCTCATCCAAATATGGTCACGTCCAGTCGCTTCTGGTTGCAAAAAAACAGGATGGCGGCGGCCAAAATGCTGAACTCGAGGCTTCTAAAACGGTAGTCCATAAACGATTGCGTGACGTCAGGGTGGCTTATTTTTTACAGTCTGTGCTCATGACTGAGGACTGATGTAGTACAATGATAAAGTCCTGACCTTGGGAGTTTGTCTGAGGGTGCGTGCCTCCTGGCCGTGCAGCAGTATCGCCTGGCGGTCGAGGTAGTGCTGCAGGGTGAAAGGGACTCCGTGCTGCAGGCTGCAGTCTGGGTACTGGACCAGCTGTGTGCCGAGCAGGCGAGCAAAGTCAAACGCCTGTCTGATCTGTGCCCGGGTTTGGATAGAGCGTGGCCGTTTAATCCGTACGTAGTGCACGGCCTCGCTCGGGCTGATGCGAAGGGTGTATATCAGATAACACGCTATCAGGACACCTGTTGGACAGAAACCACACACGCAACACACTGATTATACTAAACTCTGGTATGAGTCGTATTAGAGGGTAGGAACCAACGACATGTGGTCTCATAGTCTGGAGGACTTGTTGGTGTATTCCTACCTGTCCTGCCGAGGCCTGCGTGGCAGTGCACCGCCACTCTTCCTTCACTCACCGCAAACGCCAAAACCTTCACGCCATCAATTATACCGACGAGAGACGACACACCGAAATCTGGCATCCCAAAGTTGTAAAAGTAAACTGCAAATATACAAATATGTACACACATGAATGCATTTAGGAACATAATGTACCTCCATAAGGCTTGACTTCAACGTTTGTAGGCTAGAACAAATTGTTGTTTTTAAAGTTTGGATGATTATTTAAGATATAAACTTGAGATATATAAACTATAAGGGCATGGTGAAAACCTGAAAACAAGTTATATTTACAGTTTTTCTTTTCTGCTAAACAGCCTCGTCCTGCATTAGAAAATAGCTAATAGAACAATGGCCAGGCATCAGGGAGAAGAAAGCACAAAATTTGTCAAAAAAGAAGCCTATTAAGTATGTATCATTGTTAAAATACATACATAAAAATGCATAATATAGAGAATTGTATTAAAAGTTCCTGAAAATAAGAGGAAACACATCTCTGATGTAATATTCACAGGAAATAATTGATCAAAATTCGTCCGATCGTTCTTTTTACACAACTTTCCTGCAGTTATTCTGTTCAATATTTTGGTTAATTATTCAGTTTATCAGTTGTTCTGTGCTGTTATTGTTATGCATTGAATATAATGTGAAATATTCATAAAATATGTCACTTAGTCAGGTGTCATCAGTTTACTCAGTGATAGAAAAGTAAAAAAAGTTGGGAACCACTGCTGTATATAATGTCTCTCAGAATTAGTTGCTGCCCCACTGGCACAAATCATAAAACGTATTTCCTCAGCCTAAAGTGTTTCTGTCTCTTGACATTTCCCACTTTGCGAGCGGTACAGGTTTAAAAAGGGCAGCCAGTCTTTCATGTTGTGTATTTACTGTATCAAGATCTCACTGTCATTGTCCATGAAGATCTGTGGAGAATATGTGAAACCACTTTCAGGGTTGAGGGGAGGTCCACAGTGAGCGTGCTCTCCGGGCAGCTGCATGTTGATGATCGATCTGATGTTCAACCTGGAAAAAAAAGTCTGAAATTATGACGAGAACAGCTGACACGAGTGCTGTTTGTTCAAGGATTTGCACAATAATAATGTTGGACAGATTATTATATAGTCTTTTTGCACCTCCTTGTGATCATATTGTGGTTGTTTTGCGTCTCTTTGGAGTTGTTTTGCATCTCTGATGGTTTTGCATCTATTTGCAGTCATTTTGTAGCTTTTTGTTGTAATTTTGCATCTCCTTGTAGTCGCTTTGCATCTATTTTTAGTTGTTTTGTGTCTATTTTTAGTGGTTTTGCACCTCCTTATGGTCATTTTTTGGTTGTTTTGCATCTCTGGAGTTGTTTTGCATCTCTGTGATTATTTTGCATCTAATTTTAGTAGTTTTCCAACTTTTTGTGCTGGTTTAGCATCTCCTCGCAGTCATTTTGCATCTATTTCTAGACGCTTTATATTTCTCTGTGGGCGTTTTGTGTCTCTGTAGTAATTTGGGGTCATTTGTAGTCATTTTGTTGTCTATTTTTAGTTATTTTGCACCTCCTTGTGGTCATTTTATGGTTGTTTTGCATATATTTTTACAAATTTTCCAACTTTTTGTGGTGGTTTTGCATCTCCTTGTAGTAGTTTTGCATCTATTTTTGGACATTTTATGTTTCTTTGTGGTGGTTTTGCGTCTCTTTGTAGTAATTTTGGCTCGTTTATAGTCGGACTCAGTATGTGTGGGTTTTTTTTAAATCTTTTTTTTTTATCATTGTCATTTTGCGTCTCTTTGTAGTCATTTTGTGAGTCAGGGCCTCCAGTAGGCCCGTTCAGTAATCCGTGCATGGTCACAGCTTTTAAGAAGGCTCATAATTCCTACAACCACTCACGTGTCGTGCATATCCACACACAGGCCACGCTGCACACACACA
>JAOVVB010197738.1:0-10939 GCA_028570985.1 Heterobranchus longifilis
TAAATAATTCTTTTGATTGTGTAAAGCTGCTTTGGGACAATGCCAATTGTTAAAAGCGCTATACAAATAAAATAAAAAAATGTGTCAGTTGACATGAGTTGGTGAAACAGCACTTCCCAGTGGCTTAGACCAGGGAATTACACAATATATTATATTATATATATTATATATTATATTATATGAGGTGTTGTTATATTGAGGTATTTTTGTACAGTATTACTATATGGACATTACAAAGGAATATTTGTGCAAAACACATTTTACCAATAGACAGACGAACAGACAGACAGAAGAGGCTTGGCAAATTAATAAAGATATCTGTCCGTAAATTTTAGGACTTACATTAATTAAAGTTTGTATTTAATGTTTATTAGTTAACAGTAAATCACATGCACCTCTAAAGATTAATAAAGTGGACTTGTAACAAATATATTAATTGCATATTTCCATAAAATAAATACATGTGTCAGCAACTTGTAACATTTATTAAGTGCTAGATTTTAAAATTCCCCAAATCAATTCAGTAACTACTGTATTTGTGCCTGTCACAGCGAGTGCCTGTGACAAACGAGTTGTGCAGTGGTGCTATGGAGAGTGGCATGTACTATAAGCAGGGCAGTGTTATGCGCCCCAGAGATATTATTAACAGATTATCAGATACCCCTGGATATGGCTCAGCCATGCTTTCAACAACTCCATTGTTTTAAAAGAAAGTAAGCATTAAGCAGCTCATCAAATCAAAGACTTGAATACTTTCTTTTTCTATTTGCACAAATATTTTTTCTATTCAGCTAATCTTGCCACTCGTTCAAATTCAAACTTTATAACAATAACATATATATTCAATAACGAAATAGTGCGGACTTGATTTCTTGAACAGAATTCCAGGCTTAAAATAAAAATAATAATACTAAAATTAAATGATGCAGATAATATTCAAACTTAAATTCAAATTTAATTCCTCATATACACAGTCATACCCGTATGATATGAAGTGAAATGCAAGTGAAATTCAAACTATTTAACAGATCATCACTTTTGCTCCATATTTTTGCTCCTATTTAAGATATGGATTAATTCATGAAGGGTTTTTTCTGGCTTTGCATGACTTTAGACATACTGTATGTCTATGAGCCTGTTTTGAGTTGTCCTTGCCATGCATTTCACCCCAGCTTCAGTTTGCCCTTCTGTTTAAAGGTTACTTACTGTCATCCAATAGTTGTTAAGTGACAGTAAAGATTTATTTTTCCCTCTCCCAGTCTGCAGCTTTGTTGTCCCCAGTGTCTGCTTTGTTCTCGTGCACTGCTATATTTGAAATTTTCAGGGTGAAAGCAACCTGATGCTCATTGTATCTCTGTGCCAGTAAATGCACCACGATTAAACTCTCCTTTTCCTCACCCAAAACCTTTCTTTTTAACTCTTTTGGCATGGTAAGAATTAACTTTCTCTAGATGTCCATACAGCTGAGTCACTGTCAATTTTCAAATGACATTGAAAGCCCCATCTCTTTCTTAGGTATTTGGGATAACCTAAATAATGCCTAAATGTAAATATTACGCATGTAAATCGCTCAGGATAAGGGAGTCTGCCAAATACAGTAAATGTAAATGTTCATATTATGCTGGGTAATTATATCTCATAAGAATACTTATGTAAGTAACTATGACTTCTGTTAATGTTAGTTGGCAATTCTATCAGTAGAAGCCCAGATTATTATATTATATATTTTTATATAATCAAATGTACTTACAAAAGTTTGTGCATACAAACATGATTTGAAATATGTACAGTATAGCACACATCATGCAAAGTGTTAATAAATATAAACATTTTAATTAGGTTAATAATGTGTTAATGAGGACAGGAAGTGAAATTTGACAGATTACAAACCTTTAGAAACAATACCTAAACACAATCAGCTCACATGAACGTTAGGTACTAAATAAAGCTTATATTTACTGAATTCATGCCTTAGACACATTTCTTAACAAGAGTTTTAACCCCTGTTCCGATAAAACCATAGAGTACAAATATTAACAAATATTTACAGTTAATTGAATAAAAAGCAATATTATAAAAAAAGACCAATGAAGTCCAGTGATGAAATAACAAATACATGCACAAGAAACTAAAAGAAATGTCATCATTGGCAATTTCTAATGTGTTTACAGTTACTATTGATAAAGTAATGTAATTTTATATAAAGTTGTTAAAAACCCATATTTTGATAGACGGTACACAAGTGATATACATGCATAATATATAATTTTACTTTAAACATACAAATATTGTTTTTTTTATGTTGTTTTTTTTTTAATATAAGGTGAGTTTGCAAGTGTTATTCAGGAATGCTGCCAGTAAAGTAGAGTTTGTCATACAGTATAATTAGCCATAAGGAAATTAGCACCAGGTCCAGATTAACACGAATAACTGTTCTCTAATTTTAATCAGAGTTCTTTTCCAAATGTCCTTTTTTTTCCTTCCACTGTATATTTAAGTCCTGAATTTTTCACTTGTTCTTTAAAATGATTCACTTTCCTATGTACTGTTTCACCCTCTATTAACTGGGTATGTATGCAAAGAACCCGTCTTTGACGGTCAACAGTGCCTATAAACATGACCTCCTTACACTTAAGCACATGATGCTTGTCAATTACATGTCTCATTTCCGAACACTTCAACCTAGATTCAAAAATGTTTTCTTTTAGGTGCTTTAAAGCCAAATTGACAATATCATCAGTGAGGGGACATCCAGGCAGCAAACGCCTGCGTTCACTACAACCTTGAACTTTAGGTAGAATGCAGTCAAGAATGGTCTTCAACAAGTCTGGTGGGGGGGCAGAGGGGATACGCTTCAACTTTTTGAGCGCTTCTAACAGAAAAGACCACTTGATTTCTTGTTCACCTGTCTCAAGGTACAAGCGGAACACAATTGGAAAATTTTCTCCTGTTTTCTGCCTGAAAGAAGGGGTAATGAATGTTTTGATGCGATTGGCCAAAACATAGGATAATATCAAATAGTCTATATTGAAGATGTGCCTGTCTTCTACAAAGAAAGATTTATTAAACTGTTCAAGTAGCCTCTTTTCCCTTAACATGTTGTTGTATTTTCCTTTCAAGGTCTCAGAAAGTGGACAGCAATATGTTCTGTAGTAATTTACATCCAAAGTATCAGGACAACGTTCTTCTAAGTCAGTCAATGACTTAATCACACTCAGTATTTCTGCTCCACTAATCTTCCCAGGTCTCCTGTAAATGTCTTTAGAGTCTTCCAGTCTTGTGGCAACATTTGGTTTCTTTTTTACTTTAGTTTTCTGCTGAACTTTGAGTTTTAAGACAACAGGATAATGATCAGAAATGTCATGTTTTTTAACTTTACTGCTATACACCTGTTTAAGTTTGTTTTCCGGCATGAAAAACATGTCTAACCTGGAGTAAACATCTTTCCCTTTGACTTTCTGATGTCGTGTAAAGCCCTCCTTAGTAGGGTGTAAGTATGACCAGATGTCTTTGAGATTGAGGGAAGCAATAAAATCTTCTAAAACACCTCTACATGTTGAATGCCTTGAAGTTGAGGTTTTCCGATCCAAGCCAGGATGTAAAACTATGTTAAAATCACCTCCAACCACCAGTATACCCTCAGCTGTTTCCCTCAAATACTCTTTCAGTCTAGGCAAGAGAACTCTGTCATCCTTATGTTTGTACACATTTACGAGTGTATAAAGTTGACCATGCAAATAACAGAAGAGCACAATGTAACCTCCACTACAATCCTCATCGTGGCAAATGTACTCAAAAGGCACACTCTTTTTTATCATTATTGCAACTCCTTTGCTTGATGAGCTGTGTACAGTGAAGTAGACATTCCAATCCCTAACGTCTCTCACAATGTCAGAACACTCTGGCCCAACACGTGTCTCTTGTAGGAAGACAACATCAGCCTTAAGTGTACTAAGCCTGCTCAACAACTTTGAGAACTTCTGAGGTTCCTTACAGGTATTTTTTATTCCACATGTATTCCAGGAGACAAAACTAAGGCATTCTGCTGAT
This sequence comes from Heterobranchus longifilis, assembly GCA_028570985.1. Taxonomy (NCBI): domain Eukaryota; kingdom Metazoa; phylum Chordata; class Actinopteri; order Siluriformes; family Clariidae; genus Heterobranchus; species Heterobranchus longifilis. Next base: position 4,051 of record JAOVVB010197738.1, read on the forward strand.
GATCCATCCATCGATTGAATGTCTAAAATACACAAATTATAATAGATAATATTATTTTTAGAAGAAAAAATAATTTCCCAAAAATGACCAATCCCAAAATAAATACTATACCATTTACCTTGTTGGAAACGGGTTCAGCAGTCAACTTCTGGTACAAACGGACGAAATAAAGAAACACATATGTAACAACATTGTGGAATAATGCATTAGTTGAGTTTATATATACACAAATGAATCACAGTACATGTTGAGTAAATTATGTCATTAAAATTTTTATAGTTTTAAAGAATTTGTGATAAAGTTGTACAAGAATGAAACTGCAACTACTGTATTTTACAAGTTCTATTTCTTTATCAGCGTTTAGTTACTTTCAGTTACTGATTTAACAGAACTGACAAAACATTTTTTGCACAATTTGCAATGCAATTTTTTTTTAAAAAACAAACAAGTTTTTCATAATTCTGTTAATAATGTTAATGTACAGTACAGTGTGTTATGTTATGGCAATTTTACCTGAAAGACCAGACCAGGATGATGCAATTCCTTGTCCAATCAAAGAATACAGAGAGACAGCAGTGTTTGATGACCTTCGAACACTTAATCTCAGCTCAGATAACTGTAAAGTAAAAGATTTTTTTTTTGTAATCTCTTACAACATTTATTTTCAGTTTATGGCCCCATTGGTATGTTTTATCATGTCGGGAGCTATTTCAAATAGAAGAAGAACAAGAACAAGAAGATATACTATTTATAAATCATTATAGCAAACCCTTAAATAGATAGATGTATTTATTTGGGTAAAATACATTTTCAGTACTCAGACTTTAAGCAGGACAGAAGTGAAAATTAAATGTTAGGGTAAATAAACAAAGTAATTTGATCAATGAATATCCCCATGAATGTTTAAATGATGTTACATTGGTCATTAACTAAGATTAAAAGGCCAAGGCCAATCATGGTGTTGTTTTTTTTATTTGTTATTAACTAAATAAATACTCAATTCAGAAAAGACATGTCCTAACCTGCAACTGCTACAACATGTTTTTAAAACCCAGAGGGTGGCAAGCTGTTAGTCGGCTGCATGTGTTGAGGTAAAGAAGAAGGAAAAAAGCCAAATGTCTTCCTTTAGCTGTTTTAGCAGCTATTGATAATACAGATATGGAATGCATGCACATATGCTCAATCTCATTCAAGTTGCATTACCATATATCAGATATCTATGCAATCTAGGACCACATATTAAAATTACTTATATTCAATCTCATATTTGTCTATTTAGACAGCCTATTTTACTTTAGAAATAAGTAGCCTGTTATTAGATTGTTTGTTTGTTCTTCATATACTGTGTTCATATTTTAGAAATTGGGGTTAAATTTCTGCCTTGGTTGGTTTCTTTGGCTGGCTATACCACTAATGTAAGAAATTAATTCTAAATAATGTACTGTAGCTTTCATTTCAGCGGAAGTTTTCTGTTGTGTAATGTTATTGTGTCAAGAGGTCAATATCTTAATATTTCTTTTAAGTTTATTTGTTCCACTGTGTTTATAAGTTATTAAAATATAAAAATATTGATGGTGAATTATAAATCTTGGCCCTTCAGAATATAATATAAATGTGTTGATATTTATTTTATTAATATAAAGAATTCTTAATGACCCTAAAAGTTTACCAAACCTGTAAACATACTCTGTTTTTTTGTAGTTTTTAAACTGTTTTGAATAAAAAAAAAACTAAGATGTAATGTCACACACTGAGAAAACGGAATGCTCATGGAAAATAAATAAAAAATAAATCATAGCAAAATTAGACTATTTTTTTTACTCAACAAATTTTTTAAAATAAAATATTTAAATGATCATTGGTTGAACAAACTGTCACAGTGTTCTAGAATAGTGTATATAATCCATAGTTTAAAAGGAAATCTTCTATGTAAAATCAAATACATATGTGAATACAGTATGAACCATACCATACCATTATAGAATGTCATGCTAGTTCTGTCTCTTTTCACTATGAAACTTAAAGACCAGCAGGACAGCTTGAGAAAAAATATATATTTAAGACCTGTTGCTCATCTTAGTTCAGGTCAGACGACTGTTATCTAAAATGTTTGTTGTAATTAAGTGATTTTGCTTATTACCAAATGCAATTAATCCAAGAATGCCCAACATATAACTAAATCTACTGCTTGAAACCAAAGCAAATTCTGTTATCAGGGTTGCAGTTATGAATCAAATAAATATTTTAAAAAACATATGAATGACCATTTCATATTCCATTTATTCAAAATGCACTCACATGCCAACAATTTATGGGCTATTGTTTATAGAGAAATCATTTGATTATAATGAGGAAAAGTAATATCATTTAGCTCATGTATTTGTAATGTAATTTGTAATTATCATCTTATATTTCTTTAAATATATGAGATATTAGTATATAGATTCCCTCACTGGGAACTTACCGTTGACACCCAAATGATCAAATGAGTCAGAACGTTTAGAAGAGCTTTAAAAACATATAAGCACGTGACAGGTGTGGTACCTCCTGGTCTGTAGCACAGAATAAAGGCGGTGACTGTATATGTAATACATGGCAAGAAAAGCAATTTGGAAAATCACAGAGAGAGTGTTTTAATCACAGACAGTGTTTTAATATATAGTTTGATGTTCTTTGTTGTGCAAAGCTTCTGGATTTGAAATCATGTGGAAGTTTTAGTTCATATTTAGCTTTTCCACACTGGGAAACAGAAAATCCGTTTCACCACTGCATCCTACAGATGCGCTATATGGTTTAGGTTAGGGCTGTGGGATGTGAGACTTTTTGGTAAACCAATCTTTTAAAAGGGAGCTGATATGGCTGGTTTACATTCAGTTTCCTTATCATGTTTAGTTCATGATTTAAACCTTCCAAAAAAGTCTAGTATTGACAACCTGTCTAGGGTGTACCCCGCCTTGTGCCCTAAGTCTCCTGGGATAGGCTTCAGACCCCACCCCTGCGACCCCGCGGCCGAGAGTGAGTAATGCAGGATTGTGTTAACATGAGGCAGTCTGGCTATCTTTAAAAACGTAAGAGTGTAAAGGTTTTTATATTTTCAAACAAACTACAACAGAATAATTTAAAAAGACTATAAATCTACATACCCATACACAAATACAGAATTTACTTAACAATAAAATATATAGCTGCATATTATGATATGAAGGTAATCTCCTTAGTAATATTTAATAGATTTTTACATTTATTTTTAATTTGTATAAATTGTTCTCCAATTTTCAGCATAAAATAGAGACTTATTATATCATTATTACAATTTAAAGTGGAATCGTAAAATGCGATTGTTTCAGAATTTCAGAACAAGTAAGTTTAAGTTGTGGATGAAATTAATTTAAACCACCCAAAATCTTTTAGATTAAAAAATGTAAAAGGTCCTGCTCTTTAAAGTCGGGATTATAATATAATTTAGTCCAAGCAGTGTGTGGAAGCAAAGGTGTTGTCAAGTGTTGCCTGGAGATGAAGAAGAGCAGGTTGAAACAGGTGCTGATGTACATTTTTTCTCCCCCCACCTGTGACTCATAAACACGTTTTTATTTATTTGTTTTCTTTAGTGTTGGCATAGAAAAAAAGGTGAGCTCATCCTTAATATGACATCAGTTGCTTTTACCAGAAGTACACTCATCTAATAACACATTTATATTCATCATCAAGTATCTGCTTAAAGCAATTAGCAGCATTCAAGGAACCATTTAAGGTGTATTCATGTAATTCCAGTTAAGCCTAAAAAATACAAGAAACTTATTCACATTATAAAAGAATCTCCCAATAGTATCATATAATATATATTATAATATATTATTATAATAATATAATAAGTCAGATTACTATAATAAGCCATTACCCAGTCGGATGGCAGGTCATGTAAAAGCCACACGACTGGCAAAGGGTAACTAAACAAATTAAATAGTAATTTGAATATTTCAGACCACAAAACGTATTGAAAATTACCAGAGAATATAATTTTGTTAGTCACCTGATATTAGGAACCTGTCATGTGAAGTGGAAGAAATCCACAGGCCAATTTTTTTTGGGGGGTGCCAGGGGAAGTGAAAGATAAATGAACCACCAGACTATTTCTTAGCAGATAAAATGTGTAAGTAGCTAAAAAAAAACTAGCTTTAACTCCATTATTAATAATCCAGTTAAAAGTGGTATTCTACCATGCTAGGAACAACATGCTAAGCCACAGAACCTCTACTCAAGGATTTATAATTCACATGCATATGCCATGTAATTCAGTGCAAGAACAGGCCCAACTGAACAGTAACTCACTCAACAGTAGACTGAGAGGTTAGTGCCATGCAGACAAACAGAACAGTTATATACAGTGTAGGAATAGTGATATATGTACTGTAGAGAACTAATAAGGTTCCATGGGCATTCCAATAGATCCAGAAACAGATGAGTACACTCACCACCACCACCACCCAAACAAATAAAGGGAAATGGGGAAATTGTGAATCTATAACCAGTTTTAGTGCTCTATCTCCAACTGTAGTAAATAATTAAAACAGTTAATTTAGTGGTATTTTCAAGTGTTACTGTTAACCTATTGATACTTATACTTATAACTTATTGAACTTAAGTTAAAAACTGTTAATGCTTTTTCAAAACTGTCTATTCTTTGAGAAAAATGTGAAGCTGAATAAAAGAAAAGGGTCATAGTGGTACTTTTTAGTTAAATTGACAGTATTTATATTTCCTGAACTTTGGTTGACTCTCAAAACAAAAGAATTATAAACCTTACCAACAATTTAAAAAGGAAGAAACTGACATTATTACACATCATTCTGCAACCCTGCTTGTATAGTCCAGAAATGGAATGTAAAATTGGGTGCATCACTGCACATTTTGCAGACTCGTGTATTCGGCTCAAATGAAAACATGCTCTATGTCTACCTTAGTATATGTAATGTCTTGTAATGTGTTGTCTCTCTTTGTTATGAGCATTAAAATCAGACAGACATTGTATCGAAGAACGCAGGAACACTAGTGTTTGCTTTTGTTGCTAGTAAACCTCATGCTCCTAAATTAGGTCAGGTACAGTAATTCATTCTTTCATTCCCATACCACTTTTCCTGTGTAGCATTGTGGGAGGCCTGGAGGCTTTCCTAGGGAACTCGGGTGGGGGACACCCTGGATGGTTTGCCAACTCATCATGGGGCATAAGGGTGCTCCCACGTAAAAACACCAAATCACACACTCTGAAATTTGAAAACACCAATCAGCCTTTGGTCTGTGGGGGAAAACGTAGCTTCTACAGAAACCCATAATGCACTGACAGACTATGCAAACTCCACACACACACAGACTGAAGGGAAGGTTCAAACCCCCAACACTGGAGGTGCAAAACAACAGTGCTAACTTCGTGACTACACTAAACTAATACCTAAATTGATAAAGTCTAATCAAATATTAAATCTCCTACAAGAAACCAAGGGTAATAACAGTGTATTTTAAATAGCTTTTTTAATTAAATAAATGAATATATTTTAAAAAACTTTGTTAAACCAAAGTACAAAGTATATATATTTCAACAAATATGATGTGTTATTATGTAGATTATGTTGTTTGCAACCTACCTTAGACACTCGGCTAAACAAAAGTGTTTATACCGTTGGACCAAAGAAATTAAGAATAATAGTTGAGTACTTTATTAATCCCAAAGTGAAATTTTCACATATCCCAGTAAGGAAGCTGGGGTCAGAGCTCAAGGTCAGCCAGGATATATCACACCTGGAGCATAGGGTTAAGGGCCTTGCTGAGGGGATCAACAGTGGCAACTCTTATCGAGAACTATCTTTAGCATAAATAACATTCATTTTCTTAAAAAGGTTTCCACAATATTCTTTACAAAATTGCTTGAGCTTGTTGACGTTTTAGGGTGATCTCTTAAGCTCTCATTACAGCATTTCATTTAGGCTGAGGTCTGGACTTTGACTTTTAACAACCTTAGTTTATAGTCATTCAGAAGTTAATTTGTTGGTGTGTTTTGCATCATAGTCCTGCCCAATTTAAACCTAGCTTTGCTGAAGAGATTTATATCAATTGTCAGGCAGATTGCCAAAGTAGATGGACACAAATTGGAATCAGGATCATATTTATTGTCCAGGTATGCTAACACACAAGAAATTATTATCAGAATGTTGGTGACTCCTATGAACTACAGGCCTAAATACAGACATGAAAACAGACAAGATACATATTAAAACAAACATAATAAGAACTATGGTTACAAAAACTAGGAGCAATAAAAATTATGAGCAGTTAAAACTATGAGCATTTTAAAAAGACTATTAGCAATACCAAGGAATATGCTGATTGAGTCATAATAGGTCATACTATTTATAGGAAGTGTTACACACATCACTGTTGTTGTTATTGCATAAGTGTCTTGTACATAAGATATACTCAAATAAAGGAAGTGATCATTTCTTTTTTTTATTCTAATTTACGGTAACGGTCTTTTTTTTCACTACAAATGCTTGGTAACAACTTGAAATGTTGCTTTAATGACAGTTTGCACTTAAGCTGCCAAAACTTAAGTTTGACAAAACAAGTTTTGCAATAGTAGATAATCCATATTGGACAAGATCCATTTTTGTGTCATCTAAACATATGCTTCAGTGGAAGGGACAAGATTAATGGTAAATCAGACCTGCATTAATAAAATCTAATAAAACATCAAATCTCCTATAAGAAACCGAGGGTGTGATTGTAGTTAGGGATGAATATAGTACAAATCACTGAAAAATAAATTTACAGTTGGCTCAGATGTTTGCATACTCTGAAAGAGATTGTTAAACATTGCATTTATTTGGAAAATATGAAT
>JAOVVB010197759.1:0-10938 GCA_028570985.1 Heterobranchus longifilis
CTCTCTCTCTCTCTCTCTCTCTCTCTCTTTCTCTCTCTCTCTCTCTCTCTCTCTCTCTCTCTCTCTCTCTCTCTCTCCTCATCGGCAGCTCCTTGATCTCAGTGGAAGTCCTTGGAGCACCATGAGGCACTAGTCACTCCACTGCCAGGTGTTTGGTGGTACTCACCCTCTGAGTTTGATCGATTAAAATAATAAGATATTTTCCCATGATGCTCATCCCGCCTCCGTGACCCACACCTCTGCCCTGGCCCAGTCCATTCCCAGTTCACGTGTGTGTGTAACAAAGCCGACCTGTGCAACAGCAGGGTCGAGACTCCCTGTTCAAGCCTACATGTGTTTCAAAAAGGAACTCCTGGATCAGTTTCAGCTCTCTCATCGCCCCAGGACAAAGAATCCAGCCACAAATGACCAGCTGGGACTGAGACCTGCATAAGATGGTAAAATACCCAGACCTGCTACTGTGCACACACACACACACACACTGGACAAACAGAGAGAGAAAAGGAGGGAGGCCAATGAGGGAAACAAGGGGTAAGAGGCTGGAGAGAAAAAGCATAGCTTCCAATCCATCCATACTGCCATATTCTCATGTCTAATGGGAAAGACAAATAGGAAATCTCTGTTTGAGGGCTCTTACAGATGGACAATAAAGGAAAAAATATCCAAACAGAGGAGGGGCTGAGGAAGATGGGCAAGGAGGAAGGAGATAGTTTGCACTTTCTGCTGGCTGCAGTGATTGCACGCTGGCAGGGAGAGAGTGGGGAAGCGCTAAGGCTGCGAAGCGAGAACGACATGGAGAGGCAGATATAATGCAGCATGTTTTTTTTTTCTCTTTTTTTTGTAAAGCTTTGGCACCATCAAAATGCCTCAGTCATGCCAATAAAGCCTGTTTGAAATTAATTGAATTGACAGAGGCAGCCAGTGAAACAAAGATGGGGAAGAGAGGGGAGAAAGGTGTCAGAACAGGGAAAAGGAAAACTCATTACAACCGTTTTTTTTTTTTTTGTAATATATAGATCTCTCATTTTGTCTCTGCAGTTTGTTTTATTTATTTGAAGTTAGTGGCTTAATGAGATCCCAGTGGTACTACAATAGCTACGAATGAGAGAGAGAGAGAGACATAAGAGATGGGAGACGAATAATCTCGGGAAAAGAGGGAGGGAGGGATGCAGGCAAGCAAAGAAACAGGAGAGAAGAAGGGCTATGGATCAGGACAACAGAGGAAGTGTAATGTTGGCAAAAGAGGACAGGGGAAATGATACCACACTGCACCAGCTCGCTATAAAGTGCATTACGGCTCTCCCGTAAAGCTCAATAGTTGCTTTTTCCTCTCTGTTCTGCACCCGTTCCGATAGATATACATCCAAACTCTTGGGAAAAGACAAAGGCATGTTCAGCCAGGCTGGTGTGAGCTCAAATGAGATGAAGCCCAATGCAGATTGCATACCTCAACCCTGGCTGGGAGAGATTGGCCACAGCGCCACGGCACCCGGCCAGCTCTTTGTGCCGAGCAAAAGAATGGAAAACAGATGCCACATAAAATGCCCTGGCATGGGGGCTGTATATTGATTCATTTGCTGTGTTTTCTCTCTTTAAACAATGCTGCTTTATTACTTAGCTAAATATGCTGTATGGTTGCATGAGCATGCACACACTGTGGAGTGTGGACTATGCGCATGCGTGTGTGTTTATGCTCCGATATGCATCTAAGCTTCTTTGTGTACGTACAGGAAACCCGTTCCAAAATTTTCTCTAGTAAAGCAATTGACAAAGTTGAAAATGCAGCACAGTAGCAAGTCTAAATGTCTCTGATTAAACTGCACACAACCCAAATTTAAGATCCGCAGGTAGATATATTTCCTGTGTAATATGTCAAAGTGATAATGCTTCTCTGCTACTCGGCAACCTCTTGTTATCTGAAGTACAGGAAACAGGTGAGGTGCCCTCCAGAGAAATAAGATCAACGTTCTCCTGAGCTCCATACCAGACATTGAGTGGCTCATAAACACAATCTGACTGTATGTTGGTTTTTTATTTTTTTTTTACTTTTCCTCACATAATACATAACCATTTTCTCCTCAAGTTACACTTGATCATGCAGACTAGAGCTGTAGGACTTTTTTCCTTTGTCAGGAGAATCTGTATCTCCTCTTAACATGCTTTTTTTCTCATCCTGAGTAATTGCCTTACACTTTGCGCTCTTATCACTTGCTTCCACTCTAACACTCTACTCCATCCACACCGCATACACTCGCTCTCTTCACCGTCACCAAGGTTCATAGCTGTCTCATAAATGTCAAACTCTCACTTTTCCAGTGTAGGATATTGCTTGATGCCCGCTACTCATGTTGTCTGCAACTCTCAGTGAAGGGAGGAGTTGGTGGAGGGCTTTTTTTTTCTGGTTTTTGGCAGGGTTGGAAGGGGGCGGAAGGGGTAATGAAAAGGCATGTGTGACGAATTGAGGCAAAGGGTGAGGAGGCAAGCTGTGTGGCGATGAAGAGAGGAGAGGAGATGAGGGCACGGGATAGGGGGGGAAAGTCTGTGAAAAAATGCAGAGTTGAAGGGTTTGGAAGAGCAGAATCAGCACTTATGCAAACACTCTGAGGAGCTAGCCACACGTACACACACTGACACACACTGACACACACACCTGTACACAGCCATCCAGTGAGTTTTTGCTGTAGCACCGTTACGAATATCTTCCATATCAGGATGTCATACTGGGCAGAGTAGGCTCTTGGAACAGCGACTCCCTGTTGCCCTGTGAGGCTATTACATGGTCTAACAGAGCTCGACTAATAACATGGACCGGATCAGCCACTTCCCACTTCCTCCTCAGATCATCACGTATCAGGAGTTGGGGGCATTTTTACCACCCACTCATGCCAGAGACCTCTCTCAACCCTAATCCTACACACACAAACACACAGGTTGTTTTTTTTTTTTTTCTCTCGCAAACCTCATCACCTCATACACTGCATACATCCCATAAAACATAAATCAACTGTTGCCATCGGTCAGCTGGCGACCATCCACTGGCAGTGTTTTATTGTGCTTTGTTTGGCTGTTTGTTACCATTTATCTGTTTGAATAGCTGTGGGGGGCTTTCCAAAAGCACTTCCCTCTGAATTTACTGTCTTGGTGGCTGAGCACACATCTGTCTTTTCCTCAAACAGAATTCACACCCAAATTCACAGTCCAACTCTTACGCACATAAATACCTCCAAACCCCCAATCCCCAAATCCCTGTTTAGTAATTGTGTGAGCGTGCATGTGTATTGGTGCATTGTGGGGTTGAGATGTTTGCTACTGTCAGTGTGAATTGTGTTTGCCACTGAATGGGTGATTTCTTTTTTTTCCAGTTTGTGTTTTGTGCTGTGCTGCTGATTGAATCAATTCTATTGACTGACCTGAGCGATAAAGAGAGATGACACGTGAAAATCATTGTATTAAACAGTGAGGTCTTATCGACTCTCATAATGTTGCAATTGCACCAAGCCGAAATGCCGCCCTGATTAGGTTTTAGATCACATGCGCTGCTACCGTAGCTTTTAAAAAGGGATCCTTAAGGTTCGCTTCAGTGCTTTGTGTGGCACAAAATGAGCCCACAACAACACAGGCGAGAATAAAGGCGTCATTGGTGTCTTTCTTTCTACAAAGAGTGTCATGCTCTTCTTCCACAGCCAGATAGAGGCGGTGATTTGGCGCCTGCGAGGTAAACATGAGACGCCGTATTGCAAACAATTTGATCGGTATGCTATGGTTTTTCTATGTGTATACGTTAGTGCCAGACAATGCACTTCAGGTGGCACAAGATTGCATAAGACGTTGGAAACTGACAGTCTGAGTGCAGAAAGAGGTCCTTTGGGAGACTGTAATGGAACACCATTAAATGAGTCACAAGCACCAGGCTGTATGGCTTTATCGCAAGTGGTGGCGCACTAACTGCCAAGTGTGTTTTCACCAGGATGGAGCATTTTACACAAGACGCACCCGCAGGCATAATGTCTGTCGCTCTGCCTCTCTGTCCGTCCGTCTCTCTCTCTCTCTCTCGCTCTCTCTCTCGCTCTCTCTCTCTCCCAGTCGCTCATATCGACATCTCCACGCACACTCCTGTCAAGCCCCTCCCTTGCCTCGGTCCTCCATTTTTTCCCTCCATCAATTCAGTGACACCCAGCAGTGGGCCGTGTCATTACAGAAAAAAACAGAGCAAGGGAAGGAGGGAGAAGGTGGGGAGAAAGGAGGGAGGAACATTGCAGAAAAAGAGGTGTAGAAATTGTGAGGGCAAAAGGGAGTGATTTAAAGAAGGGGTTAGGAGGGTGGGAGCTTGAAAAAAAAAAAAGATTGAGAGGGAGCAAGTGAGTGAGAAGTAAGTGAGGGACATGTGAGTGATTTCCTCAATGTCATGAGGCAACATGGGGCGGCTGCAGCCACGGGTGAAGGAGCGGTGAAGCAAGCTTGATGGCCTACACATCTGATGAGAGGAACTGGTCCCCAGAAAGAGCTCAATAATTCAAAGGGAGGTGGAGGAAAAAAAAAGAGTGGAGGAGAAGGAGGTGGCAGAATGGGAGCTGATGGCAGGTGTTTAGAATCTACTGTATTTAGAGGGTTGGACGGCGAGAGGGTGAGTGTTGATCGCCGGCACAGGTCAGAAATTATGAATCAACATCGGCGCCACTTCTGCTGCATGTGGACGTCAAGACGTGCCAGAAAACACCTTGCAGGTGTGCCAGCGTTTGTGGTCCAGAGGCAGAATTCCTGGCGCGGTTGCAGTGCAACGAAATCTGTCGCGCTTTGTTCCCAGGTAAGCTCTTTGTGCAGGACATCAATCTGGAACAATTCATTCACACTGGCAGCCGCGTGGTATGGCCACAATCAGAGCTGCCACCATGCCTGCAGTGCAGACACATGCAGAGGAATTATACTCTTATGAAAACCACGGGGAGTCCATTCACAGCCCCAGTGCTCAATACACAACTCCATTCTGTATAGCAAACACTATGTCATTTGTCTCCGCCAGCACAGTGTTCAGAGTGAAAGTGAAGAAAATGTGCTGCAGATATAGCATAGTGAACTTCCATTTGCTTTGTGGAAAAGGTAAGACACCCGGTACTTGCATAGCATGTAATGAGGGTGACAGGGTAAGAAAGAGGAATGAAGGGACATTAATTCAGAGATTTTGCTCTTAGCTAAATTAATGTTGAGCAGGAAGAGAATTAAAAAGAGGTCACAGTGGGTGAAGCTGTGACAAGAGGACACAGATTACAATTCTTCATAATGCAGTAGCTTTAAATTTATTTCTAGGGGCCAAATTCTATTCTCACCAAAAGTTTTAGAAATCTGGAATTGTTGCTAAGTTGGATGATAATAGCCAAGCTAATTAGAAGCTGCCTTCAATTAAGCATTAAGCAACAAGATAATCTCAGCTATTTCTCCAACCTCTAATTTGAGCGCAGATATTCATTTATGTGAAAAATGGTATTCATTTTCCCACACACATAAATATTCATCTCAGACTCGCTGAAATGGTGCTTTTCAGCTTGATAGTTTTCCTGACATTAAAGCTGGTGCGCGATGGGGCTGCAGTGCATCCTGCTGGTTGAGCACAAGCACAACAAGCCTCACACCCTCCCCTACTGTATGTGGCCATTTGACCAACTCCTGCTGCTTTATCTACAGTTTGTCATTTACAGCAGGAGCTCTCTGCAAACTCTGATTGAAGCTAAACTGGAATGCACAGCCTGATTTTGAGCAGGACTGATAGAACTCTGAAGCTTGATTACTTTTCCCCGGCTCAGAGACTGAATTGGAGAATTGACAGCCTTTGAATTATTTTAGAGTTTTAGAGCAAACATGCCAGTTGTTATCACATGACTAACCTACCACGGCACCGTGCTCAGATAAAACTCGCTGATGAGAACTGTGCTATTGTTGTTCTTGAGGCAACTCCTAAAGCAATTCCTCTGACAAGCGTTGATGTCTAAATGAATTATTCTCTATTAATCCTACACAGACAAATGCTTATACGTGCAATGCTTGAATAGCAGTTGGAACAATAGAGACAAATATACAAAGCATAAGAACATCAAAAACATCTTCTTGTCTCAGATGTGAGCTCAAAGGAATTTTAAAATGCTTACGCAAACAGATATACATGCAGCTTCCAAACTGAGGTCTGGGATTTGAGTGCAACTAATAGACCTATCTGCTCACACTAGTTGTCAGTCTTTTACTGTACTTTTTGATAATAAGTCATGTTTTGTGTCGGAACAGAAAATGATTACTACACCAACATACATACAACCTTAAAACTAGTTGTCTCTTTGTTGTTTTGCAATAATTAAAATACACAAATGGTCCTAAGCTGGGGTAGGCAGTTTTTTTGCAACATTGGGCAAAAATTCCATAAGAACCTTTCAGCATATTGGAATTCAAGTGTATAATAGAAAACTAGACTCCTGCACCTCATCTTGGCTCTGTTTTCAGGATTTAGAAAAACTAGTCCCTGACAGGAGACCTTGGCCAATCACAGGTCATTTCAGAGAAGGAGCATTCCTATTGGCTGTTCTACAAATGCAGATACACGTCCCTTCAGATGGTGAAAGCCTGATTCAGTGGCCGAAAATCCTGCAGAAAAAGTTGCTATTCCAACATTTACAACAAGCAACTGGATGGACTTATCAAAAGAAGAGTCTGCCAATAAACGCAATAAAACATGTCATTATCGGCAAAGCATTTAAGTGATGGAGAGAAAATGTTGCTAATAATTGAGCCTTCTGCTAATAGCCAAAGGCTCACGGCTGCAACTAATTCAAGTTCATTTTTATGTTTGAGCTAGAGCCTCGACTCACAGTAAGTCATCTCAAAGGGCTTTACAGGTCCACGAGTTTGCAAGGAAGTTTGCATGCTCATAGAATTGCCGCTGTATAACCGCATCAGGATCACAATCACGATCAGGATGATTGAAATGAATGACTAGTACTCTACTCTCTGGCATTGAGTAATGTATGATTCCACCTTTTAGAACTATTTTGACTTTCCTACTTAACAATATTTCCAAAGTTGGGATAGACCGATTAATCGGGCCAATTAATGACATTTTGAGATAATCGGCATCAGCCGATCACAAGGCCAATTAAAGTGCAGAGTGTGCAAATCTACAAAAGGACCAAAAACAAATACATGTTGCTTGGTGATCCTGTGCACTAACATTGTTTTTATTTATGTAAATGTATACATGAGAGGCTGCTAATAGCAGCCTGCTATCTGCTGAATAAGTGTAAAATAAATGTTCATTCAAGTTCAGCAACTTTGTGTCACATTTGTTATTATTATTTTTTTTTAATTGGTGAAGGCTATTTTATCAGATGCAAAAAAAGAAATAAAAAACAAAAAAACAAATCTGCACTATAAACCCTGCTCTTTATATATATATATATATATATATATATATATATATACCCATATTGGTCAACCACTATTCCAAAGTACTTCAAGTTTTATAGAGTAAGCAGAATTTTGCACCTGTGACTCCTAAAAGACCTATGGGTGCAACTCATTGATTCCCACACATGGACACAACTAATGGTATGAAGTGCACTATTGAGGATACTGCAATGCAATTATCCTAATGTTATCATGTATAAGGGTTTGACCATCTATCCCTTGAGCAGCCCTGCATCTTTTTGTGTATTCATGCTATTCAAAAAGTGAAAACACATTTACATTTATACTGTAAACACTCGCAATCAAATGACGGCATAATCAAGTTCAAGTGTGTTTCATGCAATATGAAGTACATCAGTCTATGATTATTAACTTAGAGATGTTGAATGGGTCTAGAGGGGCTGAGTTTGAGACAAATGGGCTATCTCGGGCTTGTTGCTGTAGTGAATGCTTAAATCCACATTAGCCACAGACATCAGTGCTCTGTGTGCAACTGCTGAGCTGTTTGTCTGGCTTCAAATACAGTAGGCATACTTATTCACAAAGATCCCCGCTAATATGGCCATAATAATATAATAACCACATTAATGTAATTCATTTGTGGTAATTTACTTAATACTTCTGACAGAATCTTGCAACTACAACAATAATATACTGTATTTAAAAAGGCACTGCCCTCTACTAAGAACCACTACTCTAAGAAAGAAATATCCTCATTATTAACAAATTTAGACTACCGTCCCTCAATCACTGTGCATCAAATGAACCTTACAAAGCATGAATTTCTCCAAGTTATTCTGGCTAATGTCCTCAAATATGTTAGGAAACAGTATTTTATTAAATATTTTCACAAATGTAATGCAATACAACAAACTATGCATTAGCTACACATAACTCTGGGTGCAGCAGTAGGATGTGACGGCTTTAATGGCTGTGTTATAATGTCTGAGAATGTGGCCATTAACTTTACTGATTACTGATATATCCAAACATAATGCACTACTCCAAGTGTACTCTTGCCTAAAATCTGCAAAGCGTGTTGAGATTTACTGATATTCATAGACTTTTTATGAATAGCATACATCAACAGAGTCTGTGAGGAAAGGTACAGCTATAGAAGACAATTTCTGGTCAAGAATGCTAATCTGAAATTGTTGTGTTTCGTGCTGTGAAAAACGATTTGAGAAAATTAAAATGGTAAAGCTATGAAGACCAAAATAATTGTATAAAATACATTTTGTGATTCATCAACAAAATCAACAGGGCTGACACTTATTTTGACCTAGTATAAATCTAATGTTTTTGCTATAACATTAAGATATACAGGTAGGTTTAATGCTAAATTCCTCCTCCTGGTGCGTATCTGTACAAGTCTGCTTCTTGTCATAGTGTTGCCTGATGTAGTTATAGCTCCATGCATTCATTACGAGAATTATACTGTAGTTAGTCTCGCATAGCCAGAACTATCTCCACAGCACTGTGTTCTGTAGTGAGAAAAACTGGCCTGTTTGCATTTCCTTAAACCAATCACAATCTTGGGGCGGCGCCACGCCCCGACGGTGCAGCTGCAAAATAGTGTTGGAAGGAAACTCGTTTCAGTGGAACACCTCCACGAAAATGTTGTTATTGCACGATCCAAATCTTCAAAACGTGTCATTTCAGTGTGTAGATTGATAGCTCGGAGGTTTTTTGTTTTTTTTTTGTTCTGTAGTGAAGGGACTTTGAGAATGGGAGCATGGACTTCCTGTTTCCAGGCGCTGGGCAGATTTCCCGGAGGCTTTATCCCCGCACTGTTCGCATAGTAAGCCAGACTATACTGTAGTATAAGGTTGTCAAAAGCATTACTTTGATACTTTTTCAGTAAATGGACTGTACTCATATAGCACTTTTCTAGTTTTTGCGACCACTCAATGTGCTTTACACTGCGAGTCATTCTCCCATTCATTGACATTCATACAGGTGGATGGCAGAGGTTACCATGCAAGGTACATGCTCATCAGGGGAGATAAAAACTAACACGCCGATGGCTATGCCTTCAGGAGCAATTTGAGTTTCAGTATCTTGCCCAAGGATACTTCGACATGTAGACTGCAGGGACCGGGGATCGAATCACCGACCTTCCGGTTAGTGGACAACCGCTTTACCTACTGAGCCACAGCCGCCCCACATGTTTAAGCTACGTTCAATAATATAGAAAGTACTGAAGCGATAAATCATATTTTCAACAGAAGGCTGCACAGATGAAACAACGAGGAAGAAAATCAACTGTGTGTTGGTATGTCTTCAGTGACTTTTTCTGCACCAGCTTTTTTTCTTTTTTCCGTGGTATTGAGTATTCGAGTATTGTTTTCTAATACTATTGTAGCAAAATTTTAAATTCTGGTATCATGACTGAAGTAGGGCTGGCTATAGTCCTTCCATGTCCTCATCCCCATCCAAGCACTGCAGGTGTTTGAGCCTGAGGCAAGGAGAAGTCGTCCGTGTGGATAAAAGCTTCACCGGGGAGGAATTTTGCACATTTTTCTCGAGTGTAACCTCAGAGGCCTGTGCAGCCTCTCTATGATACAAAAGTTCTTGTGGATGAAGTTCACAAAGGCCGGGTAGATTTTACAACCAGGTACTGTCACTCTGTGTTCACATTAAAAGACCCAGGGATGTGTGTAGGTGTAAATATGGATCTAGTTATCTTACAGTACAGTACTTTATTTTGTTGTATACCCTCCATCTTGTGAATTTCCCCAAGGGGATGAATAAAGTATATATCTATCTATCTATCTATCTATCTATCTATCTATCTGCAAATGATCCTGCAGACCTGATAAGGATAATATCTGCATCAGGTCATGCTGAACTGATTATTCAGACCAGATTGCATTGGAAGATTATTGAAAATTCATCCACATCCATTTCCGAGAGGGTGGCCGTGAGCCTTGGAGCAAATTAGACGACTCCGGTTCAATGTCTCTGTGGGGAATTAAAAGGGCATCTGCCACTCTGCACAGCTCTCTATTAGCAGTAAAATGACAGTCTTTCATGTCGAATCTTGACATGCAGGAGTTCATGTCAAAAAGACATGAAAAGGCCAAAGATCTATTTTTCAGATGCTGGTAGGTTGTTGAGGACTGTTAACTAAGTAGTTAAGTAAAAAATAAAATAACAGGTAAGGTAAAAAGTAGGTCAATTAGATTATACTCACTGCATTACATTTTTAAAAGAGGTATAAAACATACTACATGATGATGATGATGATGATGATAATTTATGATGAATGATAGAAGAAAAACACCTAGGTTACAAAATAAAGTGCAACATGTCAACATAGGACAATCGCAATGTTCCGGGCACTTTGCAGCTTGTGCGAAAAAACTGATTATCAATAATAAATAAATATACAACCACATTCCTCAGTGTAGCCTTACAAGACTTAACCAGGAAAGAGGACAAAAATTAGACAATTCAACAAAAATAACCAACAATAAATAAAAAATTAAA
>JAOVVB010197769.1:0-10938 GCA_028570985.1 Heterobranchus longifilis
GCAACAAACCGGATACTTTGTCTTTTTGGCAGTTATTTGGCATTTGGCAGCTTTTTATAAAGCTGCAAGTAAACTCAAGTGAAAAAAAACAAACCTTCCCACTTAGTTTGTGGTAAATCTCATATTTAATCTATCAAGGAATATAATATATCTTTTATACTGTCTGAATTGTCTAAAAGGCTCCACTTGAACAAGTTGAGACTTGTAACTGAAAGGATGGAGCATGCAAGGTCAAATGACCAAATTTGGGTGGGAGGATGCTCGGAAAATTTGCGGTGGAAAGCCTGAGGATCTCCTTCCTTCCTCTTTTGTTGCTCCTGGACTGACAGTCAGCACCGGAGGAGAGGGACAGACAGAAAGAGAGAGAGATGACACATTGTGATCAGCACATGATCCTGCCTTGAGATTATTGCTGAAATCAGCATTAATTTAAAGCACCATTAGATAGACATTATAGTTAACTAGACAGGTTAATAAATGCCCATCCATCCATCACATTTTATTTCTCTGTTCTCTAGTCTATCTTACCTTGTTCAGGGCCCAGAGGGGGGGGGGGGGGGCAGTGTATCCCAGCATGCATTTTGTGAGATGCTGGGAACAACCTGTACAGAATGTTAGCGCTGCACGATACGACGATAACGTCGAATATTGCAGCAACGATATTACTTGCGATAACTAAACAGAATTTAAAAAAAAAAATTAAACTGAAAGGAAGTTATTTCTGACATTATTTTATTGAACCATTGACACCATTAAAAAAAAAAGATAGTTACATTTTAAAGAGCAGTTTTCTACCGATACTCTCTTTCAACGAACTCAAAAAATCCGATGTGTTTATTGCGCAAGTTGATATCGTGATGATGATAAAAATGTTTTATTGTGCAGCCCTAATGCCGATCTATCACAGAGCTAACATGTACAGACACATTGACACGTGCAGGCAATTTAATTTCCCGAAATTTAATTTCCCAAAGAAGCACCCAGAGGAAACAACCACGACTATGCAAACTCCACTAACTATTACTATACTATAGATTAACGCAGGTTTATTAGTTTGTTATTTGTACATGTATTTAATTTAACTATTACTGTTACTTAATAGTGATACAAATGATAGAAGAAGTGATAAAAGCATGTCCTTAAGAATAGCCGTAATCTGAGTAAATTTCTTACTCAGCTCAGTCAATGTCATGATGAAATCAGAGAAAAGGAAACGGTCGATTGCAGCATTACCCAAGTGTGTCCCCCGCCCTGATAACGCACACAATGTGGAGACAGCCCTAAGAGACTTCAGAGAATTCATCCGGTCAGTTTTCCCTGGTTCCTCTTTTCACTGTATAAAACCGAAGGGTCCGGTCCGAAGAGATCAGTCGTCCTCCGTCACAAACACTCAGCTCCTGCAAAAGAACCTCTGGAACATCTCACGCAGTAACCATGCAGCTGTGCATCAGAAGACTGGCATGTCTGGCTCTCCTCGCCGGGGTTCTGGCAATGACAACAATGGCCACCGGTAAGTCTCCTGTCAGAGATCCTGCACCCTTTTACACTACTAAGTACACATAAGAAGTTGTAATTTGCCATGCATGTTTTTAAATAGTTGAAATGTACATAAATGCCAACACAGTCTGTATTTATTCATATTTTATGCTGCTGAATGAAAGATATGTACGCTCATATAACAACCAATCCTTGTTTGTTTTCAGAAAATAAGATAGTCAACTGCTGCACTGAGGTCAGCGTCCTGAACGTCACTGCTCCCATCCTGGGCTACAGGATCCAGAGGAAGAACCTCCCGTGTGTCCGCGCCGTCATGTAAGAATCACCACTTTGTTTTATTAAACAGAGAGTGATGATCCAAAAATGTTGTACAGTTGAAAATCCAAGTTCTTCATGAAAATTGGTGTGAGTCTGACTGATCTTTTCTTTTTTCCTCCCAGATTTGAGACCACAGAGGGAGAAGTCTGCAGCCACTGGAAACAGGACTGGGTGTTTGACAGGATCAAGGAGCTTGAGTGAGTTAGAGCTGCAACGATTAGTTTATTGACAAAATTGATTTGAATCGTTAAAGTAATTTTTCGTGCAAAAAATAGCAGAAAATGCTGTTTTCAACCTCAGTTTTATCTCATATTAAACTGAATATCTTTGGGTTTTGAACTGATAAAACAAGACATTTAAACACATCTTGGACTTTGAGAAACTGGGATGTTAGATTTCATTATTATCAAAACGCTCAGCTGCAGCACAAACTGTGATTTTAACTGTTATATCTTGTTTGTGTGTTTTCCAGGCAGGCCCGCAGAGCAAAGAACACTACTGCTGCTCCTACAACCTCCAGCCTTTAGAAAGCACTCGTCATAAATCTACAGCTAATTTTCTTGAATTAATTTAAAATATTTAAAATGCTTTCTAATGTTATTCTGTAATATTTAATATTTATTACTGGCGCTATTTATTTGTATTTCCATTTTCTTAATAATTTATGTTATTTCGTCAGCTAACATAAGATTTTAAAAAAAAAATCCAAAAAGCATCTGTGACATGCAGTGCAGAGCAATGCATCTGAGTGATGTCTGTTGTTTGCTATAAACAAAATAAATGTTGTTGTCCTCGAGCCACACGTGTCGTTGTTATTGGTTGATTTAGAAATGTAAGAAGGTGCTGTGATTTACACAAATAAGTGTTAAAAAAGCTCTACATTCTGACAGCCATCACTGATACAGAGTGTTTGGTCAGTAATGTGGGTCTCCCCAGTCTCTCCGCTCTGCAGGAAACAGAAAATACATTTCTGGAATCCTCTCTTCTGATTGGATGAGAGAGGGATACCAGAAAAAGTATTTTCTGCTCAGATATTTTTGGCAATATGTGGTCATTTGTCTTGTTTTAGTTGTACATGAAATTGTGTTTATTCTGCACGTTTTCAGCCACATGTCATTGCCTTGAGGTCTTTTCACATATTAATTCCTCGACTGAAAGATGGATAGTGTAACGTACCTCTTTTCCAGAACCAATTAGATATCCCTTGTTGTAGGAGCCAATTATGTCTGTGTATTTATGTATATTTATATTTGCAGCCTACATGACGTTTACCACACATGGCAGTGTAGATTATGCAATCATTTCCTTTCCGATATCGTAGTCCTTTAGAAGATGTGGTACCCTTGGTGAGCGTTTTGCGTTGAAGCTGTGGACCTGCTAGTTGTCCTCTGAGGAATGTGATGGTGATGGAGGGTAACCTTAAACATTGAGTTTGTTAAAGCACAAAGGTGAGAAGGGATTTGGCCTTGATGAAAAGGAATGTGACACATGAGCCTCACCATGTGACTTTTGTCAATAGACTTCAGATTGATGGGGATTTCAGTAGAGAGAGATTGCCTCCTGAGTTAGCTTCCTTTTTTTTTTTTTTTAGCCTCTTGTACCATGTGATCACAGGTACGTGACGGCATGAAAACTGAGAGAAATGTCAGATTTCTCATCAATTTTTACAGGTTTGGTTTGGTGTAAATTAAGCACTTGTTGTCTGGATGGTTTCAGACATGTTGGTAGTTTAAGAAAATCATTGACCAGTCTGTAATGTTAATACTCTGTTCTGTATCCTGGCATTATTGATTCCAGTACAAGCTGGGGACAAAACACCAATTCCAGGAATAGTTGAAATTGAGGACATCTGGTCAACCTTGTAGAAAGTAGATGTGTGGGCCTGTAGCTCAGCTGTGTTACATAACATTATGTGCCGCATTCCCACGGATTGAGTGTATTTATCTATGATTACTATACTGATTTTAACTTGACATTACCCACAAAAAGTGCCTTGTTGCATCTGCTGCAAACATGATACACAGTAAGTGTATGTTGTTGCTGTTTGATGAAAACGAATTTAGTGGTGACGACTGAATTATCTGTTTCAGGGATCCAACTTTTGATCTACCATAGAAAATAATTAAATAATAATAAATAATGACATCATATTTTACTGGTTTGGTGTGCTTGTTTCTGGCTCTGCTAAGGAGTAAGGTCACTCTGCTACAGATACACATGTTTTATATCTTATACTGAGTGTTATTCACTTTATTTGTGTTTAAAGCTGAAATCAGAATGAGCTTTAAATGAGTTATTTGAAGGAGCTGCTGCTGTTCGTGTCGGCCTACAAAGTTTATTTTACCTTTCTGGTGTGTCCCAGCCAGGCCAGGACCACAGCATTATTATAAGTTGCTAAGGAATGATTGTGACCAGCACTGGCTCGGCACAATTAGAAACCCCAATAAGACGAAAGCAAACTTGTCAGTGTGAGCTGTGGTGTGAATGAATGAGATGGCCTGAAGTGAGACAACTCGAAGCCTGGAATCTTGTTTTTCTCCTCTGCTGGACACGAAAGGTTACCATGGTTCCCGTGAACGGCAGGCCCAGAGGTCAAAGGTTTCTTTAAATTGTTCAATAGATGGAGGGCAGTGAGACAGAGCACAGGACTTAAATCTCTCCTGCAATAATGCAGGATGCTCATCTAGTTTTATCAGTTGCTGCATTAGTCATCAGTGAGTCTACTTTGTTTTCGCTCTTATCTGTCAAACTTTTATTTTGTTATCTGCCATCGACTTATTTTTCGAATACGCCATGATGACAAAGTATAAAACTGTTGTTAAAAACCGAATGTAGCTATTTATTTACAGATTGACATTGATATGGAGATTAAAGACAATGAAGCCACTGTGTGTGGTGAGTGGAGGGTTGCTGTTGAATGATTGGAAAACTTTGTAGCAGAGATAAGGGGTTGGAGGAGGGGATGAATGCTCCTTCCAACACCGCTCCCCCACCGGCCGCTCGGTGCTTTCAGAGGTCACGCTGCTCATGGGAATAGTTCTTTGTTTAGCCAGGCCAGTGGTCACTTGACTGTCCTGCAGCCTGTGTAGCAGCAGCACATCTGCCAGCCAGCTAGTGATTGATTTGTGGGCTTTTTCAGCTTTGCATTCTTCTCCTTCTTGCTTATCAGCCCTCTTTTTTTTCTTTTTTTTCTTTTTTTTTTTCCCAAGAGCCTTTTATTAATGTTCAGCAGGGTCACTGAACATTGCAAAGGACTCGTCACTCAATGAAATAGCGGTGTTTTTCAGTAGGAGTTGCGGAATGAGTAAACTTATTTTTCTTATGATCCATAAGAAGAGTACATGTAAAAGTTTTTAGGCTTGTTTCAGTGATTCGATGAAGGTTTTTCATGGACCTCCTGATGCTGAAAGCCATCAATTTAGCATGCAGCCTGCAGGATCAGGAGAAGATGATCAATTTTAATGTCTCCCCTAAAAGATTGGACCCTGGGGGGGTGGGGTGGGTTGGGGGTCCATCCACATATCTGAACTAGCTGAACATAACACAACTGAAACACAAACTGCTTCTGTCATTCACGATGTTAAAACCAGATTGCAACATTTCAATTTATTAGAAAGTTGAAGAATGGCTTTGGGTGTGGCTATTTTCTCAGATTGTTCCTTTAAGTGGGAAATAATTTGGTTTATTCCAGAATAATTTCTGCGTTTGGATTTTGCAAAACACCACTTTTCCTTGTTTGACAATTTCATGATATCCTGTGCGGGCACTTCAGTGTTACTGGGTGATCTCTTTGACTCAGAGTGTATTCCTTTACCTGAATAAGAGACGTATAGGTAGGGTACAGAAAGTGCATGTGCTTTATCACTATGACAACGCTGTCAGTATTTGAAGCTCACACGCAGGTAGATGAAGCTGTTTCGTGCCCTGGCTGAGAAACTGACCACAGTAACCAGAGGAGAGAGGGCTGAACTAATTCCTGGTATTTGTAAGCGAACCTTTGTTTGGGCCTGACCTGTCCACTGACCTTCAGTTTGTCGAGCTGCTGGAGTCAGCAGGCCCATCTGTTGCAAGCTGCAGTGAAGCAATACATCTTTACTCTTCAGGTTTGGACTGCAGGGAGAATCGGCACGGGACGATATGAAAATGTCATGTCACGATTATCCTGGCCAAAATAATTGCGAATTATCCCGATAATCAACAAAATATGCTTAAAACTCTTAAAACGGCACTAAAACACACTGGAAACACTTTACCTTACATTTAGCTTTGTTGGGACTTTTTTTCTTAAAACACTAGGATTTTTTTCTCAAAACATTCTGAAATTTTTTTCTCAAAACATTCAGACTTTTTTCTCAAAACTTTACGACTTTTTTTTCTCAAAACATATTATGACTTTTTTTAAGAAACAAATATTTCTATTGCATCACAGATAGGACACTATAAACTGCAGTCAATTCATGAGGATATTCACGATTATCCTGATAATGGAAATTGAATTCACCACAATCAACTTATTGTGAGTGTTTTTATCACAATCCACAATAAAATCCATTATTGTCTCCATCCCTGAGGGAGAATGTACTGTAATAAACCAGGAAGGCATGCTGACAGACTCATATTTGTAGGCTATATCTTTACCTTTCAATTTTTCTGTCACTTTACATCAAGCATGCAATTAGTTTTTACATTGTGAACATGCAACAGCTGGGCTGCATGCATTGTTTGATTTGTAGCAGCAGCAACTGGCAGATGTCATCGATACAGCAGAAAAGGATATTATTACAAAACATTTAAAAACGTCGCAGCCGGAGAGCAAACAGTGATTTCAGGGCAGCGGTGAGAAGCGGGGCTGGTTTGGGGTGGTCATGTCGGGCTCTGAGTTGGGTGCTAGCCAGGATTTGTGGAGGTCAGAGGTCAGAGGTGAGACTGCTGGGAAGTCAGAACTGTTTCTTCATGCTTTTGGGGAATAGGTTGAGGAATGTCTTCTTCTAGTCTTCTAGTTGGCTGAAATGTTAAGGCAGAGAAGGTTTTATATTTATGTGTTTTGGTGGAATAAAGAAAATGATGCACATACACTCACAGTGAAAATACATCACAGACAGCTTGATGTGTTCGCTTTGATAATAACATCTGCACATTAGATGCCCGTTGGCGAACATCCTCGCTCAAAGCAGAAGGTCAGCCTCCTGTTTTCAGCCGGGAGTGCTCTGGCCAATGCTCGACAAACCCTAGCAGCTATAGATTTTCTTCCTTGTCTTAGTAGTTTATCAATAATCAATGATCATCCCGCTGTTTGTCAATCCAGCATCATTTGACTGAATGGAAAGTAGTGAGGCAGAGGATCAGTGCAGCTCATCTCTCATGCCCTGCAGGCATATCACTTCAGCACATTAATGGCATTTTTGTAAGAGCCTGTGTTAACACTGGGGGGGTGGGAGAGGGTGTGTGTGTGTGTGTGTGTGTGAAGGATGGGGGTTTGAATGCCTCTCCGTGCTTCTGTCTTCACATCAAACAACCACAGCGGAGCTAAGAGGGGTAACAGCTTGGGACTAATTTGATTAAATGTGTCTACAGCGAAAGGATCTGATCGTGACGACAGTTTGCCTCAATCTTGTCCGACAAGAACGACATCAGGCGCACATACCCGGGATGTTCCTTCACAGTCTGGAAAACAGAAGTGCTGTAAACAACATTTCTATTCATACTATTTCTATCAAGTCCCTGGTATCAGGTCCCACGACGGTGCTCGACCCAGCAGCCATCATAAAATACATATCTACATTCATTTAAAAAAAACAATCTAATAATCAGAAATACAAATTCTTCTTCATAATTTTAGCTCAGCGACTGAAACTATCACCCTTCCTTTGGCCAAAATGAGGCGCTCTTCTTTCCTCCACAAATGTCAGCTTGATTTGGAGGCGAGGTGCTGCGAGTTGTGTAAAAGTCATAATTCACTGAATGTTTTTTTTTGGCAGTCAGAGCTCTCCTGCTGTTTAGCACCGCAACACCTGGCAGCACTGCTTACACTCAGCCATCCATCATGGCCCTCATACACTCAGTGTGTTTATGGCAGTGGAGGGATTCCCTGCAGACTTTTCTCGAAAGCACAGGTTACCACGGCATGGTGTTGCATGTCCAATTCAGTAAAAAGAATTATTGTTGGCCATGTGCGAGTTAGACATTTATGTATTTTGTAGAGCTGCCCCCTCTTCGTCGATTACTCGACTAATCGGTCGTTTTGGTCGTAGTCGACTTAGATTTCTTTAGTTGATTAGTCATTTTTTAATGCTTTCTTCATGCTTGACTTATTTCCAAGAAACTTCTGAGCACATCTCTGGTAAACAAGATTTAAAGTGGTGCTTTTGCATGACTCTTTGTGGAGAAACCCATTTTCACAGATAGTATTTTCACTGTTTACGGTTGCTTCTCCTTTTATTTTATGAGGTTTTCTTTAGAAATTGTATTTATTTACACCATAATGGGATATGTTTGTTTCATGTTTTGTTACCCACTCAGGAAATATTTTATTAGCTTTACATTGATCCATATTAAGGTTATATCCACACACGTGTGTATGTGTATTTGTGGGTTCCATGCAGCATCTTCAAAAGATTGTGGCAGAATAAAACAATTTTTGATATTTTTTGGGGGATGTTTCGCTGTCATACCTGGCAGATGTGGTTTCAGCTTGATGCTCTGTTTGCTGCTCCTTTCTGTTCCTGCTTTGCTGATTGCTGATGGCTCACTTTGGACTCAGCTTTGGATGTGTGCACGGAGGTCAAAGAGCACCACAGTGTGTTTGTTTATCTGTTACTTGAGAGGTGATGCTTTCATTCCTGAAAGCAGGCTGGGCGATATGGACAAAATCTATATCTATCTATCTATCTACTATCTATATAGCATGATATATAGCATGTTTTCTGGTAATTTAATAAATAAATAGTCTATATGAAATAACCACCTATTTTTTTATACTCCTGCATGAATTCAATACTTTATTTTCTCATTTAATTAAGAACTTTACTGCAAAATTAACATACATTTTTGATATTGAGTTAGTATGTGCTTGATAATATCAACATAACTTTGCATCACAATATCTCGATGTATGATTTCATCACGATACGATTCCATTAAAAGAAGTTATCATATTGAATTATCGCCCAGCCCTAGCAGGCAGAATTTTTTGCATCTTAAAACAGACCTACTGAAATTATAAATGATATAATTTGGTAAAATACAAAGTTACACAGCTTTATTTTCTGGTCCATTGGAAAATAATTTGCAGTGTATTGATTTGTCCATCTCTGTCTGTACCGCAATAATGAATTAAATGTTAGCGTGCTGTGATTCTTACTGTTTTCTGGTAATCTCAGTATTTGCCCTCTATCACAAACAGCAGTGCAATTGATTTCTGTGAACAAATGATTGACCTCAGGCTGAAGCAGCTTTTTGAGCACAGAGGGGGTCAGTACAGCAGTGGCTGACCTTAATGGCTTTTAGGACTTTTACGGCCCAGGAGGAGCTACTGTCAAAGAGAGCAGCCATTAACAAAAAAAGGGCTAAAACAACTTAAATCATTATAAAATGCATACGCTTCTGCTGGCTCTTCGCTTCACTATAAAAGGCCTTATTGTAATTCGTGTCAGGCCTCGTTTGCTTGCTGCTCAGCTGGTGGCGGACAACAGCTCAGTTTCAGGGAAACCCTATCCACGCAGGATGTAGCTGTTCCACCAGTCATCACCTTCCTGCAGCACTCAGCACGTCCAGCTTTAGGTCACATATATATCATGTCTGTTTTCTGACATCCACTGGATCTGACTGAGATGGATGTCTGAAATGCATCAATATGTTTGGAAAGGAACAGAGGTAATTCAGAATTAGATAATAAGATAATTATTGATGTTGTAGAACCGGCCATGATTATGATAACGTTTAATACAGATAATAGTGATGGAAGTTATATTAATAGTGATTGAGTCTCCTCGTATCATCTCTCCTCGCTGATTGGTGAGCTGCTCTGTAACCCTGACTTTGTGTGGGGGGGGTTTGACTTCTAATGTGCAGTGAGAAACACCTCAAGGGAAAAAAGTTTCCTTTGACTTTTTCTTAGAAAGACCACGTGTAAGATAAACACACAAATACTCTCTTCTCTCATGAATGCCTTTTGGAAAATGTGCAACCTCAGTATGCAGCTCAAGACGAGTTGATGAATGATGCTGTTTTACAATAACTACTAATCAATTAGTAATCATTACTAATCAATCAGGGATGGGACAATAATGGATTTTATTGTGTATCGCGATAAAAAATAAGATTGTGGTGAATTTTCATTATCGGGATAATCGTGAACATCCTCAGAGTGTTTCTTGAAAAAAAGTCATAATGTTTTGAGATAGAAGTCGCAATGTTTCGAGAAAAAATCTCACAATTTTATGAGAAAAAAGTTGTAATTCGAGAAAAAAGTAGTCATGTTTTAAGAAAAAAACGTACAATTTTTGAGAGAAAAGTTGTAATGTTTCAAGGAAAAAGTTGCAATGTTTTAAGAAAAAAACTTACAATTTTATGAGAAAAAAGTTGTAATTTGAGAAAAAAGTCGTAATGTTTAGAGAAAAAAGTCCCAACAAAGCAAAATATAAGGTAAAGTGCCATTTTAAGAGTTTTAAAGCATATTTTGTTGATTATCGGGATAATATTGGCCAGGATAAACATGAAATTTTCACATGGTCCCATGCCTACTAATCAAGTGAGATAATTGTCACCTCTTAGTGTGATCTTTATTGAGATATTTGACAATTGTTTTATGAACTCAGTCCTAATGTAACCCATCTATTTATGGTTGTTTACCAGGAGCCGGGAGGCAGCATATATCATCTCATTCTGATACACTACATAAGATAAAAACATTTAAACTGTCCCGTGTTGTTCTGTTTTGCTGCAGGTATCTCTGCTTTTGCAATCCAGCCGACGCCCATAGTGGTGACTGAAGGCTCAGTCGCCAGGTTTTCCTGCAAAATCAGTGCACACCCTCCTTCCATCATCACTTGGGAGTTCAATCGGGTCACATTACCCCTCGCCACTGAAAGGTATGTACTCATGGTATTCATTTTTCACATAATA
>JAOVVB010197780.1:0-10938 GCA_028570985.1 Heterobranchus longifilis
TTACCAGAAAACACGCTATATCATGATATATATCGTTAGCAAGATATAAAATGACCTATAATGCATAGAAGAAGAATTTTGACCATATCGCCCAGCCCTGGTTGCTAGCATCGACAAGAAGGTGAGAAACGGTAGCAATTAGTTATCCATGTTGCATTAACACTGGTAATCAAGGCTGATGACGTCACGTGATAGGGGAGCGAAAAACCAGGTAAAAATATGTCGTGACTGATAAGACCCAATCAAGAAGCTAACGTAGTTTTCAAAGGTCTCAGACTGAAACGGGGGTCAGCAGAGTTTCCAGTCGTAGTGTGGACGCCAGGCGTAAACGCAGCAAAAGTTCTGTGTTTTCGAAATGAAAACGTATTAGTGCAGATGGCACCTCAGTGAGCCAGCACTCACAACACCTCAAACAACTAAGTGGAATCCAGCTTTCATTATGGTTTTTTAATTACACCTGTGCTTTTCCTGCTATGACATGTTAAAATCATGAGATCAGTTCTGCATTCATTCATTCTCAAAGGTACTTTGCACAGAAAGTCCCCCGATTTTTCTCCCTCGGTAAAAATAAGATCATCTTACAATTTGCGAATGCTGTACTGTCACTTGGCTTTTCTCTAAGTCTCGTCCCTGTAACTCATCACCATCAGCCACATGGAATATTTTGACTTCTTTCCCGTCGAAAAAATTCTTGTGAGCTGTACTAACAGTGAGCGAAAGCAGAAAATATTTCCTCCTTAATCTTAAGCCTGTTATTCTAAGGCTCTTTCCCTCTGGCAGAAAAGACACACAGGATGGCTTTCCCAATGTTATCCTTTAAATCTTCCCCAAGTTATTGCTGGCATTAGTCTGGCTATTTCAGCTGCGATATCAAAGCAACACAATGGACGCATCAGAACACAATGTCCTATGAAAATGCATGCAGGAAAACCAGAAAATCTGTAACAGATACATAATCAATTCCTTCAGCAGAGGCAGGCCAGGAAAGGTCTTTAAAAAGCCGAATTACATCATGTGGATCAAACAAGTGATGAGTGTCTGGATCTCTAACAAGCAGACCTGTGTGTCCAACACGGTGAAGTATGTGTCGATAGCAGATAATTACATGGTTACACACACAAGCGCAAGAAAGTGTGTCTGCTTCAGGAGGTGATTTTCACAAATGGAATGTATGATGTCAGTGTGTAAAAAAAAAACCAGAGGCTGGAAAATACGAGACCAAGCCCTTAAAATTAGCAAGAAGTCAACAACGAAACAAGAGGGAGGGTGGGGTTTCCCGACGCACACCCCCATGTTTTTTTGTTTTTTTTTCTGCTGATGCCGTGGAAACTTCAAAGAAGTCAGAAAACAAGGAGAGGGAAAAGGGATCTGTTTTGTTTTTTCTCTCTGCCTGCTACTAGGTAACTTGGCAGATGTCCAGGGAAAGGAAACCAGAAGTCTCCAGAGCAGGAGGCCGCACCTCATCAACAACGACTGATGTCCTGATCTTATCTCCTGACACTTGGTCAGTCAGCAGCAGTGTATGACTGCTGGCAATCAGTTTTACAGATCAGATGTCTACGCAGTGTTACCGGGCTGCCAGACAAATAGCATTAGTCATGTGTCTGAAATGTATGCTAAAGGAAATGAGAACAATATGTGCTCACTGCATAAGCAACTATTCCCTCTTTTCTCCCCAATGTCATTGGATATTACACTTCACACACAGGGGTTTTTAGAAATACCGACATCAGGAGTCCAAAAGGTACCCAGCATGTGGGACTTTATGATGCACCTCTAACATAACTCTGTAATATTATTCTATATCTATTATTTATCTTTTAGCAGCATTGTGGTTTAACCCTCCCACAGTCCAAAGACATGCAGGTTAGGCGTGATGGCGACTCAAAAGCAGTGATTCTCAAAGTAGGGTCCGGGGACCCCCAGGAGTCCATGGCAAACTTCCAGGGGGCCCGTTTAAAGCTTTCAGATTCATTCATTTAAATTACCATGATATAAAATGTATGTATGTATTTATTTATTTATTTCAAATTATATTTTAGTTTTTAAATCTATAAGAGTTCAGACGACTGTTCAATGTAACAAATCTATATCTCTCTGCAAATATGTAAAGTACGTGCCTAATATATTTCTAATACATTGTTCTTGTGTTGTTTTTGACATAACTAACAATGGAAGTGTAAATAAATAGGCTACATCAAATTATTCCAAGGGACACACATGAGGAGGTCCCCCAGTACACTCTCTATCTTGTATAAAAAATAACCTCTATATATATATATATATATATATATAGAGAGAGAGAGAGAGAGTATGCGTGTAATTGTAAACTCCTCTTCATGTCTTTACACCCCAAAATTCACAGAAATGTTACAGAGGACAGGACCTCAGTCCTGCTACATATATTGTTAATTTAATCACAATGCTGTTAACTTGGATGAATTGACAACTTAACATTTGTCCTTTACAAGCACACGTGAAATGTATGTTTTCACATGTCATACATTAGCTGCCTGATAATCACCAAAGCCTATATACATACTGTACCACAAGTGAATTCACATACCTTTTTTTGTAATTATCTAAGGATATAGAATAGGCAGCTACAGGTTAGAAATTCAAGGAAAAATCTGAATACATTCAGGAATGTCTATAACAAGGAGCTTTGGCGCAGTTAGACACTTATTGCTTTTTCCTTTAATTTGCAACTCTTCTGTATGTGCTTCCTCCATGACGCACGGTGCACAGCCGAGAGCTTCTTTTTTACATCCAGTGATAAACTGTGCAGGCAAAGAATTTTGCCATCTCCCCAACCAACCAACCAACCAACCAAGTATGAGTCACTAGTGTTTATTCAAGGACATGATCCCTCACTGGCTTCCCATCTGAGAGCAGAAGACTGAAAAGCACAGCCAAGTTGGGGGGTATTGTTACAGCGAGCAGAATCCCCGTCTCTGCAATACAGTGGCTGCCAACTGTGCCTCTATGTTCCCCCGGCGCGCTGCTCACACGGTCGACATCTGCCAAACGAATGTAATGTAACATTTCCAAGACACTACGTGTATACCGCACTGCCTTCAGATGAGATTTCCTGTAGGTCTGCGGAGTGCCGGTAACACTACCTATCATTATAGATGTAAATATGACACGGAGAGCACTCTCAATTACGCAGAGAGGGAAATGGGAATGTCTTGGCTCCGACACTCGCATTCACGTCGCAGCGGAGAAAACACGTGGAGCTCAATCACGTCCTATTTCAGCACCTCTCGCGAATGCAGCGGCGAAATAGCGTGACATTCGAGATAAGACGTAATGACTACCTTTAACGATAGCAACCGGTGATTATTCAAATGTTAGTGTGGCAATTCATGCAGCAGAACTACTGTATGTTAAACAATTTCCTTACGATGAAATTACTCCCCATTCATTACTCGCTGACGCACACGCACATGCACACGCACACACACACACACACACACACACACACAGAGCCCCCTCTGCTTCCTTTGATGCTCCTCTATTCACACAGATCAAAGAGAGAAGATCTTCCATACATTAGGACAAAACAAGCTCTTCCACAGAGTGTCTCCAGCATGAATGCATTACCAGGTTAATTATTTTAATTAACCCTTCAGCACCATCACCTTTCACCTGCTTTCAATACTCCATTCAATCAAAAGAGGTTATTATTTTACCGAGAGTTGTCACGAGTTCACCCGGCTGCAGCTCTCAATACTTTATCAAATGACCACCTGCTTCAAATGTTTTCACACGATTTAACGTGCCAAAAACATCCTGATACATGTGGGTCAGTAGGGGCCGGCTCCCCACGCTAGAAGGTCCAGAAGGCTCTTATCAGCGTACTGAATGGGGCTGATACCAGCCCATTCGCTGCAGGCTGATAACAAATTTGGTAGGTTTCGGTTTCACTTTAACTAAAAACATCTACATTTCTGTAACTTTCATTATATTTAGGTGTGAAAACCCTGTATTTTAGGACCCATCCACACAGTCTGGACACTCTTTATATAGTCATCATCTTCCGCCGTTGCTGCAGTCACAATAACCATCAATACAGTATGCTGTCAGCCCATTCAATAAGCTGATAACCACTTTCTGGACCTTTTAGCAGGGCCAGCATGCCCATACTGACCCATATGTGTCAGGATGATAAGCACTGATCAGCGCAATCAATCGTGTGACAACATCAGAATCACCTGTTAGACGAGAAGATCGATACTCGGCTAATCCCAAAATGTTGAACTATTTTTTAAAAATTTAACAAATTAGCGAGCTAATGCACGCACGCACGCACGCACGCACGCACGCACGCACAGTTTTGTCTTTTTTTTTTCTTTCCCACTCTTGTGAGACTCTGACAGACTGTTCAGGCAACCGTGCCAACTGAGAGATCAAACGCCATGGCAACAAGTGTCTTCTGTGATCACCGCAGATACGGTGAGACAGCTGACCACTTTGTAGTGCCCGTTTGCATGTACTTTTGTGTGTCTCTGTGTGTTACCAAGTTAATTTAGTTGTACAGGAATCTGAGGAAAGTGATTGTGTGTGTAGAAAGAGAAAGAAAGATGATACATGTCTGTGTGTCTTTATTCGACTGTATGTTAGTGTGTGTGTGTGTGTGTGTGTGTGCGTGTGTGTGCGTGCTTTTCCCCTGTGTGTCCACATGTGTGACTGTCTGCAGCTGAGAGTCTCCCCGGGCTTTTTTCTGATGGACCACTACTGGATGTTGTGGAGATGAAAGGGATGCTGGGAACTCATCTCACGCTATGAATCCTGGGTAAGTAGCGTGTGATGTGAGTACATCCTCATCACTCAGTGAAAGAAGGCTTTCATCCCTTATCCGTTCCCTCTATCAATATCCTCTCGTTCTGTCTACTCTCTTCGTCCTCGCCCCCATTTCTTTCTTCTCTCCCTCGTCTTCAGTTTCTTCCTTTTTTCTATTGTTGCATATTCTTTTCTTTTCTCTACTCATTTCTTCCCCTCATTTCATACCTATATTCCCCCCTCTCCTTTCCTTTACACTCAAATTCTTTAAATTCTTCCTCACCTCTCCTCTCTTTTCTTTTACTTTACTTGTCTTTCCACACCATTCCTTTCTGTCCCTCTTTACTTTTTTCTCCCATCTTTTCATTTCCTTGTTCTTTCCTTTCTTTTAGTTTCTTTCCTCTCCTTCCTATTTCTGCTTCCCTTTCATCTTCTGTCTTTTCTTTTCCTTTGGTCTCCTTTTGTCTTTTGTTCTCTCATCACCTTTTTATTTTTCCCTTTTCCTTTCCTCCCCTTAACTCTCCCCTCCTCCCCTTTTTCTTTAATTTCCTTAAGTTTTCCTCTCTCCTTTCCTTTCCACTTTTATCCCATCCTCTCCTTCTTCTTCTTATCAATGCATTACTATTATTTATTCTCTCCCCTTCTTCCTTTTCTCCTCTCCTTCCTTCTTGTTTTCCTTTCCTTTCTCCCCTCTTTTCTCCTTTCCTTTCCTTTTCCTTTCCTTTTCTTTCCACTCGACTCTTCTGAATTGGTCTCCTCTCCTCTCCTGTGCACATAAAATGATCAAAGTGCCCATTCTGGCCATGACAGTTCAATTTTCAGCGCGCGCGCGCGCGCACACACACACACACACACACACACACACACACACACACACTGCATGTACTTTTCAAGGAGTGTACAAGCGGTTAGTAAGCCTATATGTGTCTAGATGGCAGATTTTGTATGCTTCTGCTTGAACAAGTTGGATAAGTCGAGTTTCAAATCGTCATCTTATGATTATTCTTAAGGAGATTTGACTTTGACCTTTTGTAACCCCAGACTTTTACATTTTATGGACAAAACCAAGATGAAAACTTTCCAAAATGGCCACAAAGTCTCAGTCCCTGATGAAGAGCTGGTTATAAGCTCTCAGGTTACTGACAAAACACAACACATGGTTTTAGTCATGAATTGGTATTTGATGAAACACAGTTTAACAGATAACCAGCTTTTCAAGTTTTCTTCCAATGTTTATGTTCTAGTCACAATTTGAAGGTGCATCATACAAGTTAAAAGTTAAACCAATATAATAAAGCACATGGTGTAGCTCTCCCAGAGACAGGTTTTCTTGAGACGTTTATTTGATTTCTATCATAAATTCCTGGTTATTTGAGTTACAGCCATTAAGAAATGATTAAAAATGTAATAACTAACATATTAAAATGGTAACACTGGTATAACATTTGTCTAAAATATATCACCTTAAAATAATGTTTGGTTAAAAATGTAGGTCTCTGTACCTAAGGTTTATTTTAATACAGATTGTAACTGGTCACATGACCAGAGTTAAAGGCATAACTGTGGCATTATGGGTCAGAATCAATATGGATGCAGAGGAAAAACTCACAACCCCAAAATAACCAGATTCTGCACATGGCCCAAGAGCTGCACAGTCGCACATGTCTTTCTTTTGTTTCATATTTGTGTAAAATGTTTGTGGTATGTTTGAGTAGTTTAATGTGGTGCTAATGTGTTTGGGCCTGTTGTAGTTACACATGGTATTTAGTGCCACTGCTGGCAAACCCCGCTGGAAATCTAATTAATTAGGGCTGCAATTAACAGTTATTTCCATTATTGATTAATCTGTCAATTACTTTCTCAATTCATGTCGGAAAATTGTGAAAAATGGCCTTGTTTTGTCTGACCAACAGTCCAAAACCCAAACACATTAAATTTACAATGAAAAGCAACAACTCTTACATCATTTGATTTGATTTGATTTGATTTACATCCGAGATGCTGGACCCAGCAATTTTGATGTAAAAGTGCTTTGTTAGAAGTAAAAGTCATGCATTCAAAATCTTACTTCAGTAAAAGAAGTATTTGCATTAAAAAGTGCCAAAAGTTAAAGTACTCAATATGCAGAATGGCCCATTCTATATTATATCACTGGATTATATGTTAATGTTGAAACTGGTAAAGGTGGGGCTAATTTCAACTATACCAAGAATACATAATTAGTTGATTTATAATTTGCATTATTAATTGGAGTCTACAATGTAAATAGTAAGTCATGTAAAAAGTAGTATAAAGCAGCGTAAAATGGAAATACTAAATGTATTATTTTCTATCACTGCCTATATTAATCAGCAGTGTTGTTTTCTCACTGATGTCAAGTGAAGCTTTTCTTTGTCATATAACATTTATTGTATTTGTATTGTGTTGTATTTCTTCCCCAGTTTTCATTGAGTTGCTACAAACTGGTGAAACGTGACTGCAATGTGTGGAAAATGGCAGTTTGTGTGGCGAACAGTGGTACGTGTTGCTATAGAAACATCAAGTCCACCTATGTGAATGTAACTCCAAAGATTGGTAAATAATATGTGAACTGACACACAGGGGCTTCAATAAAGAGGCCACAACAGTCAGTGTGTGTTTCTGCCATAACTGGATATTTATTAAGACCATACCAAAATTCTAAAAAGAAAAGGAGAGAGGACACACTGTCATGTCACGGCCAAAAAACCAACCACCCACTGCTGGAGCACTGGGAGCATTCTACTTGTGAGAAATATAACACAAACCAAAACACCCTTCAATTAGAAACACCACACTAATAAAATGTGCCACCAAAAACTGTATCACCATCAAAAGTGACCACACCCGTGATGGGAGGTCACCACCAGACACAGCACTAGAAACAAAGGGAGACAGGATTAAAACTAGAACTCAATCCTCAAATAAACACTATAAAACACCAATAATAAAAGAATACTAAAGTAAACAGCAGTCAGTGCTCGGTATATGTAAACAAATAGAGCACTGTTAGAGGTAATTTATAATTTGCAAGGTTAAATTGAGACTTTACACCTCTGCAACTGACAGTCAATTATCTTTTTTTTTAGCTTCTGACCCTGCAATAAAAGTTATGGCAGACCCATTATATCATTAAAAAATGCAATACCGCAGGATGCTTGCACACCTATATTACCCAAACAATAAAAATTGATGATAAAAACAACCACAGGATTGACTTACTGTGTAGTTACTCACAAAGTGTTTCTGGAAAACAAACCCCACAAAACAACCACAAAGAGATGCTAAATGGCCACAAACATACAAAACGACTACAAACGACCCAAAAATAACTACAAAAAGACACAAAATGATTACAGAGATGCAAACTGACCACAAGGAGATGCTAAATGTCTGAAAATAGACACAAAACACTAAATTACCACAAGGAAGTGCAAGACAAAAAATAGTAAAATGACCACAAAGAAACACAATGATTACATAGAAACGTAAAACTTCTAAAAATAGATGCAAAACAACTACAAGGAGATGCAAAATGACCACAAAGAGACACAAAGTTACTACAAAGAGATGCAAAAAGACACAAAATGACTAAGGTGCAAAACAATCACAAAAAGATGCAAAACGACTAGGAATAGATGCAAAACAATCACAGAGATGCAAAATGACTAAAATAGATGCAAAACAATCATAAAGAGATGCAAAATGAATACAAAAAGATGAAAAATAACCACAAAATTACCACAAGGAGGTGCAAGACAAAACAAATAGTAAAATGACCACAAAAACACAAAATGACCACATAGATATGTAAAACGTCTAAAAATAGATGCAAAATGACTACAAGGAGTCACAAAGTTACTACAAGAGATGCAAAAAGACGGGCTAAAATAGATGCAAAACAATCAAAAGATGTGAAACAACTAGAAATAGATGCAAAACTATCACAGAGATGCAAAATGACTAACACAAAACAATCACAGAGATGTAAAGAGACTAAAAATAGATGCAAAACAACCATAAAAAGATGCAAAACAACTAAATATAGATGTAAAACCACCACAAAAAGACACAAAATTAATACAAAATAGATGCAAAACAATCCCAAAGACATGCAAAACAACTAGAAATAGGAGTGTGGGTGTCTTGTTCCGATGTAGACAGCGTGGGGGGGCCTCTGACACGTCTGTGCCCAGGGGCCCATTGTCTCATAATCCGTCCGTGGATGCAGCCTTCACTCACCTGCTGCGCACGAGCCAATCATTGTGTCTCTCTCGGTCTGATTGGCTCGTGCTCCCTGCAGTGGGTCCTCGTGCCCCCCCCTGCGACATGAAGCCAGGTGAAGCAAGCAGGTAGCCTATCTCGAATAATAATAATTAACGTTAGTTTAGTAACTCCTAGCAATAACTGTGAATTTGTGCAAAACTGCAAACGGACAAAACGTCGAGCGGAAGCGAATGAAACCACAGAAAGTTAGCAACAGAAACAAGGTTAGCACGTTTTATTCACAGCATTATTAGCTAGCTAGCATTGTCGTGCTTTTGACTAACGTTACACCGGTAGTTAGCAGCTATAAGGTGGGTTTGTGGACTGCGGTGTCTGTCTGAGAATAACAACTTTGGAGGCCGAGCTAACTCAAAACCGGACTGGTTTAAAAATAGGACTAAACTGCATGGACATGTGGAGGAGTTTCTGCATGGACACCAGGAATTTCTGCATGGACATGAGGACTTTCTGCATGGACGAGGAGTTTCTGCATGGGCACGAGGACTTTCTGTATGAGCACGAGGACTCTGCGTGGACAAGGAGTTTCTGCATGGGCACGAGGACTTTCTGCGTGGACGAGGAGTTTCTGCATGGACACGAGGAGTTGGACACTTTGCCGAAATATCAACGGAGCCCTTTGTGGTGGAAGACTTCCAGCAGGACGACGTGACCGTGGTGACTTTCTTCAAATACCGGTAGGTGAGACACCTATTTTCTGCTGCCTCTGTGGCTTTCCTGATGGGAAAACGGCCCACCTCAGCCGTCTGCAATATTGATGTGATTGGATTGCTTAATGAAATGTAATGCAGCTCCTTTGACCTTGTCACTGGCTGACACTCAGCACCATGGACAGCACCATGTACAGTCTATGGACAGGACCATATACTGTACACAGTATGGTGCTATCGCACAGTGCAAAGCCCTGCAGGACCGTGTACTGCATACAGTCTATGGACAGGACCATGTACTGCATACAGTCTATGGACAGGACCATACTGTATACAGTATGGTCCTGTCCATAGACGGTCCATATATATGGACAGGACCTGCAGGGCTTTGCACTGTGTGATACAGTAGGTGATAGCTTGTGTCTGGTAGTCTGGTAGTTGCTTATTGGATTAGATTTATTGCTTTTCTTTTTTGTGAGTTTATTAGTTTAACATGATTAGGGATGTTGCATGTAGGCTATTTTTGCATAAAATTGATATGTAAGTCTGATATATGCATTGATAGCATACGTTGATGTGGTAATACTACTACTACTACTACTACTACTACTACTACTAATAATAATAATAAGCCTAATATACAGTACATTTAAATTCTAGGCTCCTACTTTTAGGCATATAAAGAAATGATTCAGGGTTTTTCCACCAGAATTTGCCTTTGGTGCTTCATGTTTTCTGTATTTTTTTCTATCTACACAGACATTATACAACAGTTTACAGTTCACAGACATTTTAGACTATACAGTGTTTAAAGGGGGCATATTGTGCTCTTTGTCAAGTTCATGCTTGTATTTTGGGTTTCTACTAGAACATGTTTTAAAGGTGGACTCCATCTGTGTTCTTTTCTGAGTTTTTCAAAAGGAAACACCCACTCAGGCTTAGCAGAAAAAGCAGTAACATATAATTAGGTTAGGTTACACAAAAAGGACTTGGGAAAAACAGCATTTAGACACTAAAACATACATATTTTGACCAAAATGTGAATGTTACTACTGGAAAGCTACAGAAAGATATAAAACCCTAAAATGCCTTTAATGTTCAAAAACCACATTGTTTTTCTCAGACTGTCTGTCTGAATATACCTGTATTCACCCTCTGTCTGAAACGCTCCGTTTTAGCGCCTGTCTCTTTAAGCCCCCCT
>JAOVVB010197791.1:0-10938 GCA_028570985.1 Heterobranchus longifilis
CCTCAAAACATTGCGACTTTTTCCTCGAACGCACACGCACACGCACACGCACACGCACACGCACACGCACACACCAACCTTGCCATAGGCTCCTTTTCCCAGCACAGTAAGAAGCTCGAAGCAGTCGGGTCCAACTCTCTCACTGTCTCTGTTGACACTTTCACTGGTCAGCTCCACCTCCTCCGTCTGCACACTGGGAGGAGCAGGACACACACAAGCACTATTGGTATAAATACATTTGTGCATTATATCAGCATCCGTTTTTAAGATGTAATGGTAAATTCAACTTACTTCTCTGGTTCTGTCACAGTGAAGTCACAGACATCATCCTGCAGAACAGAAAGCCAATGAGATTAAACAAAATCATTTTTATGGAGAGAAAAAGGGCTCAAAATTATTTCTAAATGCACATACCATGATTCACAAATATTGCACGATTTTCAAACATGTTTTGCCATCTACAAAGACTCCTCTGTGCTGCAGCTGCTGCTTTAACGGTGCTGCAGACACAAGATAGGAGCCGACACGCAAAAATAAACAAAATGGGTTTTATTTATTTTCTTTTTTTTTTAAAGCAAGCGGTGGAGCAGTAGGCAAGTAATGTAATCAGTGTATGCCCCAACACCGGTAACAAATTTGTACAAATCATAGCACATGTATTTAAATGCCAACTTACAAGTCACAAGTACAGAATTTTGTGTTTGTGGACAGCAGAAAACATTTGTGAATCGTGGAATATTTGTGGATCATGGTATGTGCATTTACAAATCATTTTGAGACATTTTTCTCTCCATTTTATTTTCTTTCTTAAAAGGAGCAACAGGTGAAATTCATTGTTTTTAGATTTCAGGAATGAAAGAAATTGCAATGTAAAGAACTTGTGGTGTAATTTCATCTGGAGAAGAGTGTGACGTCACACGCCCTCTCTGTGTGTTGTTCTCAGCCTCTTTGTTTACAAGCAGGGACGTGGAGAGGGGTGGAGAGCGAGAGGAGGGCGAGCGAGGGGGAAAGGGCAGGGAGGTGTGCAGCTTTGTTTTGGTTTACATGCAGTGCACAACTGCAACATCCAGCAGTGAAATTATTTCGCCTATTGCTCCTTTAAATATAGTGAAGTTATATTATTGGTGTTTGCTTGGTTATGTTTGCCTACCAAAACAATACAGTTTTGATAAAGTACCACCTAAGTTTCACAAACATCTTATGTGTGTACTTAATATACTACAGCAAATCAATGACCACCACACTATAAATGTGATGAAATTGCATTTATTTACATGCACCATTATTAACATCAGGATCATCAAGAGACAATGCACAAATATCTCTCTGATTCTTTTAGTTGTTACTCTCTTTGCTGTCTGCTGTGATTTCCCTCTCGGCCAGCTGCTCCCACGACACACAAACAGACCGGGTTCGGACATTTGTATGAGGAAGATGAGGGATAGAAAGACTGAGTAAAAAAAAAGAGAAGTTAAGACGTGGGGAGGCTAATGGGTCCAAAGTGGCCTGATCCTTCCATTTTCACCAGA
Source organism: Heterobranchus longifilis (assembly GCA_028570985.1). Taxonomy (NCBI): domain Eukaryota; kingdom Metazoa; phylum Chordata; class Actinopteri; order Siluriformes; family Clariidae; genus Heterobranchus; species Heterobranchus longifilis. The sequence goes on from JAOVVB010197791.1 coordinate 1,530, forward strand.
GCGCTCAGCTGAATACACACTCTGTTCCTAATTGTTCCCATGTCATGACTCATGTTGTGTTCACACCAAACGTGAAGCTAATTTTCGCTTTGCGTTACTCGTGAACCCAAAATAAATCGATTTTGCTGTGATTTAATTGCAATAAACAGATCAAAAGTATGCCGAAATAACTACATTGTGATGCCGATTTGTAAAAAGTCTGAATTCATGCTTTGTGAGGTCTGCCCGCAAGACGACAAGCAAACAACTTTTAAAATGCTGGTTTTCTGAATGGAGTTTGGATCGATCGGGGCTGTTTGTACATTGTAGCTGTTCCATCTACACAACAACTAACAGACACATATTTAAGAACTTCCAGCTTCCTCACTTACTTTGCTCCAAGCATTCTCCTTTTTCGCCTGGTCTCTGTACAAATATGAGGTACTATCGTAGAGCTCTGGGTGCCCAGATATGGCTACAATAATTTGTTCCTCCATTCTTGATTCAACAACAGGATGTCAGGAGAATGTAAACGCTGACACAGCGTTGCACAAGTTTCTCGATCAAAACTTTCAACTTGCGCGAATACGCAGATGACACGAATGTGTTCGTGGCATTCGTATCGCCCGGCACAAATTTGCATCTATGCTAGGTGGGAACCCACACACACACACACACACACACACACACACACTGCACACACTGCACACACTCTCTTACCATGTTGTCAATGTATTCCCCATAAAAACATGGAAAAATGTCTTATTCATAGATTAAGGTCAATAAGATCAAAGTCTATACATTCAGATACACAAACATACAGTCACTAGTACACACACGCACACACACACACACACACACAGTTCCGTCATGAAATAAAGATCAGGGGTTGAGTCTGTTTTGCCTTTGTTTTCATAGCCTGAGTGAGCTGTGCAAAGTGCTGCGCTGTAATTTTAATGATATTCATGACCGTGCACACACACACATCTGTCTCCAGCTGTCAACTCACACACACATGCATGTATGAAGACATGCAAACATGCATACGCACCAACATACAGATGTATGCAGCTTGCATAGATGCACGCACACACACAGAAGACCCACGCTCCTATAGAAACACACACTCCAGCCGATGCAATATGCATGTCGGCATAATAAATGGAGATGGCAAGTGGTGTTACTGTAGACGAGCTTTCAGAGAGAGAGAGAGAGAGAGATGAGGACAAGACTGAAAGAGGCCCAGAGGGCAGAAAACTGCAGAAACCATGGACTGTAAAAAATGTATACCACATATACAAACATATACCACCGTGATGTCACCCACTGGTTTGTTTTGAAGCCTTGAGTTTTGGCCATCGTGGTCTTGGTTTTTTGCAAACAGAAGTGACCAGACGGGAGGACGGGAGGGTGGAGCCAGGGAAAAGCACTAAGCCGCTGCCATTTCAATGGCTCGGCGCTAAGCTAACCGCTAAAGAGTAAAACTGCCAACGTTCAACCGGCTGACGCGAGTCATGTGGCAGACCTTGATAGCAGGTGATCGCTGGACGCTTGAGCCTGTCGCTGCAGTGACACGGAGCCGGTTGAAAATCTGCAGTTTCTCTTAAGTTACCAGCTTTAGGCGACCAAAATGTTATTAATTATCATGAACTGAAAACACACTGAAAGGTCCTAAAACAAAAACACGCCTCTATCCTGTCGCTACCATGGCAACCTGTCAATCACAAGGTAGCCAAGCCCTAAAGCATACCCTGCTTTATTGTCTATTTTACACTAAATGGGATCATTATTTACTAAATGAGCATCATGCTGTATTGAAGAAGACTTGAAACTAGAGATTGAGACCATCAACTCGTTATGAAACTGTTTACTGAGGTAATAAATCAAGTGAGAAGTCGGCTCATTTTCCCATTGACTTCTATACAACCGGACGTCTTTTTTGCATCCAGTGGAGTCGCCCCCTGCTGGTCATTAGAAAGAATACAGGTTTAACGCACTTCAGCATTGGCTTCAGTTTTCAGACCTGGAAGCTACGTCCTTCTTTTTTTCACAGTCTATGGTAGAAATACTAAAACACTGCAGAAACGTCAAGAGATTTAAACAAAAGATGGAAATAATTAAAGCTGGAATGACAAAAAGTAAAGATAGAGGGTTGGAAAAGAAGTAGGAGGGCTGTGGTTGGAGTTTCGCACTACAGAATAATAGATGGCTATCTGTGCGTGTGTGTGTATTCGCTCTCACTGGGACCAGATGAAGTATTCCTCAGTGTCTGTGGCAATCGACCAGCGCAGCGCAGCTCCAATGATGGATACCACCGCACTAATCGCTCCTCCGATGCCTTCTGTTTCTCTCACACATACTTTGCTTCACTCTCACTCATTCATTTATCTCTCCCTCTTTTTCCTCCCTCACTCCCAATCCCCTCACCCACTCCCCCCCCAACACTGCAGCACACAAACAGAAACAAATCACAGATTTAATGAAATTAAGTTGGGAGGGTGGCCTGCCGTAGGGGCGTTTGTTTCGCGTCTCCTGACAGCTGCCGCAGTGGCGCACCTCCGTCACCTGACTGACTCCGCGCGGCCCGAGATGACTCCTCTTAAGAAAGCTCCCGACATAATCGTCTTTTCACACATGGAAAGCTGCATCCAGCCTCACGGCTTGCAACATTCGGCCCTTTGGGGAGGATAAATCATTAAGGCTGTGGCTCCAAAAGTGGACCGGGGGTCCTTGCGAGCGAGGGGATGCAGGATCTTCACGGTCTGTACGTGAACATCCTGGAATTTGAATGACCTTATGTCTTAGTTTGTTGCTCAGTGAATCAACGTCCAAATCTGGGAACAGACTGGTTAAGAGTATTGTATTCTACAGGCTGTCGCTTTGACTTAAAATTCTTGCTACCTTTGGAACGTGGGGAGCAATGCACCGACTGAGAAATAATGTGCAGAGACATTTTGAATTTGACACCCTAGATAGAGAATTTGTGGATAAGGTAAGGCTGTTTCCTGACGTAAAATCCACTTACTCATCTCACCCACCGCGAGTAACAGAACCATTAATTTTACATTGTAGTTCTGGCTGCATGTGCTGCGTTTGAACAGCTTTATTCTTCTTGACAGACAGAAACTAGCACATATTGAAAAGTAGAAGGCAACACTGATGATTAGAGACATGTCACAATGTAAATCCCAAAATCCCACAAGAGCATGTCCCTGTGCCATAATAAAAATAGTTCTCCCTACTAAATGATGCTGCAGTTTTCATGGAAAAGGCAACTGGCCTGGGAACCAGATGCATCTGCCGAGCTCATGTTTTATTTGCTCTGGCAGATGCGTCTCACATTCAGACAGCCGACCACAACCTTGGCGGGTCAATCGCAGATTTGAAAAAATCACACGTTTCGCTGCTCTGATTGGTTTAAGATCTATCCATCTGTGTCCAGTCTGCAGGTCCGTCCAGCACGACGCATCCGGCTCACACAACTCAGATTAAACTGTCAAACTATAGGCAGTGCTGATCAAATATGAATCAAGATTCTGTTACTCTATTGCTTTTTTCTCACCTAAAATGTTTTCAGAAACACATTTTAATGGACATTGTAGCAGTAACTAGAGAAAGTTTGCGACCAGATCGCCATTTTTATTCCCGTCAGCCACTTTCACCACAAACTAAAAACGAAACCTAGCGGCTGACACAAACAACAAGGTGAAAACAAAGGTGCTGATTGGCTGATACCTGCCACCTCAGTTCCGTTGCTCTGATTGGTTGTAGCTCTATCCAGAAGTCTGCACTGTTGGAAATCGAAAATCAACTGAGAGGTACCAGACTAATTTCCATTTTGAATTAGTCTGGCGATGCCAGGCTACACATCAACACTAAAAATGATGCATTTGGGTGAGATGGTGGATGGAGAGACGAGGGCAACAAGAGCTGTCAGCTCTGCAGAGAGATTGGGACAAAAGTGAGCTGTGGTTCTGCACTGAAACATGATCTGCATTATAGCACTGTTTTATTTCATTTTGCTCATCACTTTTTGGCAGTTTTTTATTTCTGGTATGGCATGTCCATCATCACTAGCCTGGACCTCTCCGTTCATTTTCGATTTCCAAGACCAAAATGCCTCTGCACGCAATTTGATAGACCTACAACCAATCAGAGCAACACCCTGAGAGACACATGCAGGTTAATGGTGCTTGGTCTGGTTTGAAACAGGAAAAAAATGGCGGCTCACAAACTTTCTAAATTTGCAGATAAACAGAACATTAAAGTATGTTTCTGAAAACATTTTAGGTGGGAAATAGGCAATGTAGTAACAGAATCTTGATTCATATTTGATCAGCCTTATAGTTTCACAGTTTGGTGTGACTTTCCCGAGCATTGTGAGAATGGATACCAGCAGCAGCCATCTTTGTTGACAGTAATGCCTCACAGAGGATGATTGACAGGCTTAAACCCGCCTCATATGAGATAAACGGTTGTGATTGGATCTACAAGGTTTTAGTTGATGGAAATCTGTCTGAACGGGAGAGAGGCCAGACCCAAAGTTAAAGAAATTAACTTAGCAGAGAGGTCTAGGATTCCAGGCTACATCATCACAATTTAATTCAGAAAATTCAACACAAACGGCTACTGGATGAGAAAGAAAACAATTAGCATCACAGGCTGTATAATTTCATCCAACAATTGTCAACGCCAGACTGGAACATACTGAAACTTCCCATCTGCCGTGACATAAAATGATAATCCCTGTATGCCCCTCAATCAAAGTAATATGTGTTCCTGCACTTGAGAGGACTTTCTGTACCACAGTTTTACTGCTATATCAAATTCACTACCAGCCCGTATCGAATTCTAATGGGGTTCTTTGGGATGCCATCGGACCAAATGGGAGTCTGCGGTCTCACGCTGGCGATCCTTGATATGGAAAAAGTTTCGGAACCGTTGCCGAGAGTCTCCAACAAACATTATCCTTTTGACAGATTGTGTGAGTGTCCTTTTAGAAAAGATCCAGCAGGGTGTTCTTGCATTGCGCTCAGGTTCTTAAGTGTATCCTGGTATAGCACAAAGGCCCACAGTTCCTGCAGGACCCCTGGGTGCGCTGGATGTTCATGCTGACAGGGGAGGGACGGAGGGGGCGGGAAGAGCAGGACAGCCGGTGGGGTGGCAAGAGGGGTCTCTTCTGATCTCCCATAATCCCCCACTTTGTTTTGGAGCCACTCGAAAGCTCTCGCTTGAACAAATACACACTTCTCCAAGCTTTTCAAGACACCTCCCCCCTCCCCCCTCTCGTTTTCTCCTCTCTCCTTCATCCCTCTATCCCGAGACCCCATAGAGGGCCTGTCACCAGCACTGTTTTCCTTCTTTCATTTTTTAGCCTCCTCTGTTTGTCTTCCAAAATAAAAGGCTCATTGAGAGGTGCGGTAAATGTGTGTGTGTATGTGTGTGTGTATGTGTGGATAGTTGTTTTTTTTTTCTCTTGCCGGTAGAACCTTAATGACCTGAGTTCCACTCTGCCCAGCTGTCTCCACTCTGCATCAGCATTTAATCTGCACAAAGGCTACAGGACCACCCCAATGGGTCGCGCACACACACACACGCACACACACGCACACACCTCGCTCACCAGGTAATTATGAACCAAGGGAGAGAACAGGAGAACAGTCATCCTTCCCCCTCCCACCTTCTCTCCGTCTGTACTTCGCTTCTTCCCTAAGTCTATTCCCAAGGTTGAGCACAGAGGTAATAAGTGTGTGTGTGTGGGTTTTTTAAAGCAAACTTTGTGAATTATGGGGAGTAGGGGAGGCTGCGCTGCAACTTAAAGAGCTGAGTTAGCAGATGGGAGACAATGCACCTCAGGGAGACGGCGGGGAGAGAGAGAAATGAAGGCCTGGAGATCAAATCAAGACCTCGAGAATCTCATTCGGAGAGCAGGGGAAGTGCACCGCATAGGGGGAGACACAATAGAAAAACAAATCATGTGCAGGAAGAAAAAAAAACAAAACACCTCCTTGATGATATTTCCTGTCCTCTGGATATTGTCCCGAGGTGTTTTTATGAAGTTGAGGTGTGTGCCGGTGGCTTAATCGTGCATCCACGCCGCAAGAAACTCGAGCTAACGCCTTGTCAGAGGTACAAATCTGAAATAAGCTAACCAGTGTTCCTCGGAACAGTTTGTCTACAACAGAGTTTAGCAGAAAAGCTAACAGCCGCTGCGTGTCACTGAGAACTGAGGTGTAGAATATCAGTGTGATTGTCATTTTATTTTGAAAGTCTGCTGTTGACTTTTAGTGTATGAATTCTGTAGCCGTTCAGCAGTGACTATTCCCAACAGAAGCCCCTATCTAGTTTTATTTATCACAGAGGGTCTGAATCTTTTTTCAGCCGAGGACCCCTCACAAGATAAAGAATATAGCGGGGACCCCCTCATGTATGTCCCTTGGAATATTGTTTTTAGACTTCTATAGTCCTTTGTGAAAGAGTAACACACAAGAAATACATTAGAAATATATTAGACATGTATTCAAAATATTTTGTGGCTGTCGGGCAGAAACCTCATACCTCCATATTTTGTCTTTTGTATTTTTTTTCATAACATAATGCTTTTGGTCATCCTGTATGTCTGTGATTGAGTTTTACAAATATTTAACTAATGAAAAGTATTTTAAAAAGTGATTTCATCTGAGGTTTCTGCCTGACAGCGATGATTTGCAGATTAGAAAGTAATCAATGAACTATTACAGATTTAAAATTTTAAATATTATTTGTTGAACTATGAAGCCTTTTGTCAAACTTTTTTAAAATGTATATCATGATAATTTAAATGAATGAATCTAAAAAACAACCTTTCCACATTCAGAATTACTGAACTACAGTCGATCCCAAACTTTTTCACATCATCGACCACTAAACTGACACAAATTAGACCCCTATTTGAGACGATAAGTCTCAGGGTCCCCTATCTGATAGGATTTTTGCTTTTAGAAATTGTATTACAGAAAGTGAAAACCCATGACCTAAATAGTCCCTTTTTTCTGTGGACCTCCTGGAATCCCCTGAAGGACAACACTTTGACAACCACTGACTTATCACATAATGTATGTTGAGGATTTTTTGTCAATTAAACATGCTCAAATGATTATTAATAAAAAATCAGTACAGTCCCAATAGACTGTCAATAGGCTGCATGCTGTTATAGAGTAATAGTTGGACATTTTGGGAAATGTGCTTACTCGCTTTCTTGCTGAAAGTTAGATAAGAAGATATTGACGCTAAATGTGACACTACAGCCAGTCATTTAGCTTAGCCAGCATAAAGACTGGAAACAGGGGAAACAGCTTGACTAGAAACAATAAACAAAAAAGAAAAAGCAGGAAGTTACTGCCTGTAGCCAAGAAATAGTCTGGAGCATTTCTTCCTGCGGGTGTCAGGTGACTGAAGGAAGCAGAGCGTAGCCAAGCAACAAACTCTGTGGCTGAAAAAATGAAGTGCCAAAAACTGCAGTTCCTCGAATGGCCACTTGAGGCTGGCTCCAAAACAGAGTCAATCCCCATAGAGCCCCATGTTAAAATACCCAACTTCACAGCAGAAATAAACATGTTTACAGCCCGGTACAAGAAACGGTTTTGGTCTCTATAGCTAATTTCCCCTTTCATGACAACTGTACGGGAGGTGCATTTTTATACAACTCACCCATTCAAATTATATTTCGGCTTAAAGTTCTGCATAATTAAGGGCATGGGTGCTTTGAATGACAGGTCTGTGCCCACACAGGTGGTGAGCATAGACTGTAGGCTTCATCCTCGCTCCACCTCTTTGCCAATTTTTGGATTAGCCGGGAGTTAGGAGACGCCGAGTACTGCCAACATGATGCCGGTCGGAGCCACCCATTTTCATTTTCAGGCAATAGTTTCACTTTGCAACAGTTTTTCTAGGCACTGACACATGATCCTGCTGAAAGGGGCGTCAGATCAGAAAACCTTCATTCTTGACGGCAGTTACAAATGATGTATGTATGCTGCTTGCTAAACCCGCCTTTCTGGACAATCGCTGAGTAAAGTCGGTGTGATTGACGGATTTTCTGTTTCGGAAAGTAACCAACAAAGCTCTTTGTCTGAAGCTTACTGAGGCCTTACACCCATACACACCACACAGCCACACCGCGCTAAGCTTATTTTTTAGTAAAGCACAGCGATCTAAACATTTTGCATATTTGATACAGTGCTAAACCTGCGTCCACACACACTGCATTATGGTATTTTTTTAATAAATAAGTAAAAGTTAATGACCAGCCATTCTGTCCTCAGTCCCATCCCTGTCTGCATGTATCATGTTGTTATTAACTGTGGCTGCACGGGCGCTGTCCGGTGCTGAAATCTTTCACCTTTGCACGTGAAAGATGTTTTTGTCATTGCCTTGTGGTCTTCAGTTTTGATTCGATTACTGAGGGCGATCTCCCGCAACTTTAAGTAATTCCAGCCTGTTTATATCCCGTACGTTCAGTTTCATTTTTTAAAGTGTGACAAGGCACGGACTGTTTGCGGAGCGACTGCTGTAATATCTTCCACTATAATCAATAAAACTGGCCTGACGTGAGAGCCATGCGCCACAGAGATCTGCTCTACGAGTGTAATAATAGGCCAGTCTTCTGTTTATATCGTTTACAGTGAAACACAAGAGCAGAGAATATTAATGACCGTGTGGCGCTCATAATTCTGGTGCATCATACGATCTGTTCATCTGCCCTTATAAATGCATAATCTATATTTATTATTTAAAACTTAAAATGAATGAAAATCAAATGCTATTAAATATATTTTTTCTTATAATAATAATTATTATAATTAAAAAGATGAAAATTAAAATGATGGGAAACCCAGTAAAATATTATATTTCTGTCCATCAAAGTGGATGGACAACAAGAAAGTCTAATGCAACCACTGCTTGTATTAAGATTATCTATTTTGTTGAATATTCTTTGGCCAAATTAAAATTAGAAACTATATTTATATCACATGTGTTGTGTGTCATATGTTTGGTTTTTTTTTTCAAAAAAGAAAAAAAAAAGAGAATTTTCTCATGAAGTAAGTCATGAAAATTGAGTATTTTCTCAGCACCTCCATGTATTTGTGAAGCTCCACCTTAGCACCGGGAGAGAAAAAAAAAATCCCGGCGCTGTGCCTGTGTGTCTGTAATAAGTGTTGTGGCACAACTCTGCACCAAAAGATGGGTTTTCATAAATCAAATGTTGGTATGAAATTACTGTGAATTAATGACAGGCAGTATGTGGTTTGTGCCATAATGGAGATCAAATATTTCATTCTGCGCGCACGCACACACACGCACACACACACACACACACACACACACACACACACAGTGGAATAAATGTATCAGTCCCTACAGTGTGATCAATTGGTGGTCCACTGCAGAG
>JAOVVB010197801.1:0-10938 GCA_028570985.1 Heterobranchus longifilis
TTTTAATTATGCACCAAAACTTTGGAACTCCAAACCTGAGGCTGTAAGATGCAAGCGCTGTGAATATTTTAAAACGACAATTAAAAACGTATTTATTCAGCATTGCTTTTAACTAACTGCTGCCACCCTTCTCTTGTTTTATTCTTATCCTTTATGTGTTTTTTTTCTTTTAACATTCTCTATTGTTCTTGGCATATACAACTCTTCTATTTGTTGTCTTTTTTTTGCCTGTTATTGATTGTATTTTCTGATTTTATCATGCAGTATTTTGCACTTGTCTTAATCTACCTGCTTTTATTTTGCACTTACACTTTGAGCTACACCCCCTGTATGAAAGGTGCTATAAAAAATAAGTTTATTATTAGTATTCTTATTATTACTATTTATTTGTCTTCCTGTTTAGGGAAGAATTTTACAGTTTACAGATCGATGATCCCTCCCTTTATGTGTCTTTTCAAACCTCTGCTTATGTCATTGTTAAAATGCTGCTGTCCCTATTGTACCCACAGCTGTGTGTATCGAGGAGGAGCCGAGCCACATCGAGCCAGGTGTCTACATCGAGAATCTGGTGAAGGTTTACAGCCATGGAAACAAGCTGGCTGTAGACGGACTGTCTCTGAGGTTCTATAAGGGACAGATAACCTCCTTCCTGGGCCACAATGGAGCTGGCAAGACCACAACTATGTAAGATAATACACACATTAACTGCAGTACATCTACAGTAATCCTAAATATAACCGAGCAGAGCGTCTAAAACTCGATTTTGAAATCTACTCAGTTAAGATGGCAACTGATAGTGACTGTTGTGTTCCCGCCTGCTTTCTGATAGGTCAATCCTGACGGGGTTGTTTCCACCCACATCTGGCACGGCCTACATCCACGGCAAGGACATCCGCAGTGAACTCAGCACCATCCGGCAGAATCTGGGCGTCTGCCCGCAGCACAACGTTCTTTTCAGCATGTACGTATTACAGCAGCAATAACTGAATCATTTGCACATTTGTAGCCTCTTGTGTTTTGTAATTGTGTGATCTGTCGGTTTGCTGTAACCCAGGCTGACGGTGGAGGAACACATCTGGTTCTACGCCCGTCTGAAGGGGCTGCCGGAGGAGAAGGTGAAGGCCGAGATGGAACAAATTGTGAACGATGTCGGACTGCCTCACAAACGAACGTCCCGCACCAGCACGCTGTCCGGTCAGTTTGATTGTTTGACATTTCTTTACCTTTTAGTTGTTTCTCAAGTAATGCTTTACAGGGGGATTTCCATATAGATTGTGATTGTGAAAACCGTCTTGTCTTCCTGTTGTCTGCGTAGGAGGGATGCAGAGGAAGCTGTCAGTGGCCCTGGCTTTTGTTGGGGGCTCAAAGGTTGTGATCCTGGATGAACCTACTGCCGGGGTCGATCCCTACGCACGCAGGGGAATCTGGGACCTGCTGCTTAAATACAGACAAGGTAAATACAACTGATAGCTCTTATGCATATCCATAGGCACGTCAGATCAATGTGAGGTTAGTTGCAAGTTGCAGAGGCATTCAGAATTTGCCCTATTGCAGCATTAGAGGTCAAAGGTCAAATTATGTTGTCCTCAGCATCATGGAAATGTGACTGGTAGATGGTGGAGGGAGGAAAAAAAAGGGCTAATAGCACAGAACGCTATGATTGCTGTAATGCCGTCATGCATTTTCCAACACTAGGGACATAGACCTTTAAAAAAAATCACTTTGAGACATGGTCCCTCCAAATTGGCTCGCCCAACCCCCTGTCTCATGGACTACAGTTGTAATTCCGTAGTTTGTAAACATGAACGTGTTTGTTCCTGCGTCAGGCCGCACCATCATCCTGTCCACTCATCACATGGACGAGGCTGACATCCTGGGCGACCGCATCGCCATCATATCCCACGGCAAGCTGTGCTGCGTGGGCTCCTCGCTCTTCCTGAAGACCCACCTGGGCACGGGCTACTACCTGACCCTGGTCAAGAGAGACTACGACCTGACGCTTCAGTCCTGCAGGAACTCTGCCAGCACCGTCTCCTACAGCAAGAAGACTGAGAAGGTAAGAGAGATGTTACAGAGAATGTGTGTTTTTAAAAGATAAGAGAAGTTAGTCTGGACTTCCAGTGTTGTTAAAGACTCACCCTGTTTTCCCTCTTTGTCTTTGGTTCAGGAGGACAGTGTATCAGAGAGCAGTTCGGATGCCGGGCTGGGCAGCGAACCAGAGAGTGAAACCACCACTATTGGTAAGAACGGACACTCAGCTGGCTACTTTAAAGGCACACGAGTTTATTCCTGTAATTTGCAAGGCATATAAGATGATGTTTTATCACCAACCCCTCTTTCTGCCGATGTCCTCCCTACAGACGTGTCCCTCATCTCCAACGTGATATTCAAGCACGTCCACGAGGCTCGCCTGGTTGAGGACCTCGGTCACGAAATCACCTATGTGTTGCCCTACCAGTCAGCTAAAGACGGAGCCTTTGTAGAGCTCTTCCACGAGCTGGATGACCGTCTCACCGACCTGGGAATATCCAGCTATGGAATATCTGATACCACCCTGGAGGAGGTAAGGAGCAGTAAACAGCTTACACAACGTCTGTCTGGTCTAAGTTGGCTTTTCATAGTAAACAACAATGAAATTGATGTAAGAGACACTTTGTGTGGATGGATTGTTTTTAATCTTCTGTTTGATTTCTGCCAATGTTTTAATCACATCTTCCAACTCTGCAGATTTTCTTGAAAGTGGCTGAGGACAGTGGAGTGGATTCTGTTGAACTTTCAGGTGAGATTTATGATGCATTTTCCAAGTTTCACGCCATTTACACACTTAACATCTGCATTAAAAAAACATTGTTACACACATTGCCTTGGACATATATGAGCAGAATCAGTGATTGCCTTTAGGTTATTGCATTATTGCGAGAGTTATCTTTAAACAAAACAGAAGTCTTGAACCTCAAATAGTTAAAATGAACATGTTGACCCTCGTGTGGCTGCAGATGGAGTCGTGCCGACCAGGACTCGTCGCCATCACGCATTTGGAGACCACCAGAGCTGCCTGAAGCCCTTCACTGAGGACGACTTTGACTTTAACGACTCTGAAGGTGACCCAGGTAGAACTGCACTACCCAGCATGCAGTGCAATGATAGCAACAGTCCTGTTGTTATCATTGCTTTTACACTTTGTGTGCACCAAACACACACACACACACACATATATATATATATATTTATATATAGTAGGAAATATGTCACAAATAGTCTCTCCTTGTTTGAAATGTGTTGCAAAGCATACAAATCAGTTGTTTTGTGCCAGTAAAATTGCAATTGCAGGCATTCAGTTCTTACTAACAACTTATTAGCAATAACCAGGACACAGACGAGACAAGTTTTCTCATGTGTATCGTTTCCTCTGTGTCCAGAATCCCGTGAGACCGACTGGCTCAGTGGAACAGATGGCAAAGGATCATACCAGGTCAAAGGCTGGAGTCTGAAGAGACAGCAGTTTGTTGCACTGCTCTGGAAACGATTCCTCTATGCTCGGCGCTCCAGGAAAGGCTTCTTTGCTCAGGTATGTTGATGCTGTTTGCATATACACATGCTGTAAATATACCAGTAGTCAATGTCTGCCTTGCATCAGCCATGCAGGAATTTAAAAACAATAACATGCCTCTCAGAGTGAAGCAATAGTCCTCATCGTCTTGATGTTATTTTTCAGATTGTTCTCCCGGCGGTGTTCGTGTGTATTGCCCTGGTGTTCAGTCTGATCGTCCCTCCGTTTGGAAAATACCCAAGTCTGGCTCTGGATCACAGCATGTATGGAGAACAGTTCACCTTCATCAGGTGAGATATCATTCTTTATGTCTGTTTCATCAATGTATCTCTCATTTTTGTTATGTTTCTGCTCCTTCTATACATTCTTTACATTTATCCGTCAAAATACTTTTTAATCTTCAATTCACCTCGATGAAATCATACTCGTTCTCTGTCAAGAAAAATGAACCAAAAAAGCACCTTCCCAAAATAAACATGTTATTTCCATCTACAAAGTACACAACTCATTAAATATGTAAAAGGTTACCTAACTGCACTAAGGGTTGCATGTTATGTAACTGATGTGTTTGGTTTAGCACTGGTTTAACAACAAACAAGTGCTTACACCTGCACCAAACAAGGTTGTTAAAGGAATGTAACTATTGTGAAGTCACCGTGAAACTCAAAATACAAGTTTCAAAGAGTTGTTGTGTCAGAAATTGACAATAAAGCTACTTTAAATGTCAGTCTGTTATTGTCCTGTCTTCAGTCTTAACACAATGATAGCTGCTGTACATCTGAATTCATTCTAACTGATTGTGAAACATGTTTTTATTAATAAACATTTCAAGACAGTTTATAAATGCTACGTAATATTAAAGGTAATGTGTTCTCTGTGTCTGTGTAGTAATGACATACCTGAAGACCCTCACATCAACAAACTACTGGGAGCTCTGACAGAAAACCCAGGATTTGGAACACGCTGCATGGAAGGACAACCCATACCGTGAGTTTTGAGAAGAAAAGTTAACATACATTTAGGAAAATAAACATACATACATCTACAGAAACTCTACATGCAGTTTTAGTAAAAACACAAATATGGTAGTCTACACTCGGGCTGGGAAATAATTCAATATGATAATTTCAATGGAATCATATCGTGATGAAATCATATATCTAAATTGATAACAAGCACATACAGGCTCAGATTTCCTACACTGAATACCCCAGTGTAGTAAAATCTAACTACTGTCTGAATCTTACTCTGTATTTGTGTTCATGCATGTAAAGATAGTCAGTGTATAGCTGGGGACATTTTGCACTAAAGTTAAATGAGAAAATACTCCATACACTCATTTTTTCAAGTATTTAATTCACACAGGAGTATACAAAAAATAGGCTTTACCATGTGGTTATTTCATATAGACTATTTATTTATTTATTAAATTACCATAAAACATGCTACATCATGATATATATCGATATCAGGATATGAAATGACCTATATCCGGATAGAAGATTTTTTGGCCATATCGCCCAACCCGAGTCTACACTTGCACATAAAATGGAGATTTGGAGTTAAATATAAACGCCTCTATCTCTGTGCTCCAGGGAGTCTCCCTGCACAGCAGTTGAGGATGAGTGGTCGGTCCCGCACGTCTCTCACAGCGTGAAGGAAATGTTCGACAAAGGCAACTGGTCCATGGAGAATCCCTCTCCTCTGTGCGAGTGCAGCTGCGGAGGACGCAAGAGGATGCTCCCCGAGTGTCCCGCTGGTGCCGGGGGACTTCCACCGCCACAGGTCGGTGACAATAAACTATTAGAAAGTCAAGGTGTTAATCTAAAATTACAAAGGTAAAAGACCAAACACACACACAAAAAAAAAAACAAATGTTAATTTGTCCGTTTGTGTATCCAGATGAAGATCAGTGGCAAAGACACTCTTCAGAATTTGACTGGCAGAAACATCTCAGACTATCTGGTTAAAACCTACGCTCAGATCATCGGCAAGAGGTAACACTCATCTGACATTTGGTTCTAATTCTAGCTTCGTTGCGTTATGTTTCATTGAATTTTAATCAAAACAAATGTCTTCTCTTTCAGCCTGAAGAACAAGATCTGGGTCAACGAGTTCAGGTACATTATCAGACGCGATCCATCTTGAGCTTTTTTGTCGATAATATCCCCTCTGCTGCGTCCTCCGCTGATATTAATATGGCCGTGCCTTCTTACACAGATACGGTGGATTCTCGTTGGGCGCCAGGGGTTCTCAGCTCATGGCCCACACAGACGAAGTTGATGTTGCGATCGCTCAACTGACGAGACGTTTCCATCTGGAGAGAGTAAGATATTTCATTACATTATTATTTTTACACACTAATGCACAAGAAAACGACTGTGGTTTCAGTTAGTCAGGGTCAGACACTAACTGCTGTATCATTTCCACATTTTTCACATTTTTACGTTTATATAATTGCAAAGCTGTGGTGGAGCTAGACTGGATAGACTTATATTACTGCAGGTTTGAGCGGTGTCAGTTTACCTCCATGTGCTAAAGAAGACTTTCTGCCCCCCCCTCCCTTCCAGGGAACTGCAGCGGATCGTTTCTTTCACAGTCTCTCCAGTTTTATCCAAGGATTGGACAGCAAGAATAACGTCAAGGTTAGCACACACACACACACACACACACACACACACACACACACACACACACACACACACTGGTTATTCAACAACACGTGGCTCTGTAGGTGACCTTCAAGCTTCCCTCACCAAATTCTTCAACGTAGACACAATATGCTTCATTCACTCTATTCATATTGTGTGATTTGATTGCATAATAATTGATTTCTGCTTTGTGGCAGATTAAAACATTTCTTGCTCTTTTTGATTTTTTCCCCCCTATTCATCAGTAACACATACTGTGTATTTATCTTCTTTGCTGAGGACAATGTTAATAACAAAGCCTTAATTTTGCACATTTAACCATATGTAGATAATAATTTTATGCAAAGAAACTAACTGAATGAGCCACAATTCCATCACAAAAGAAAACCCAAATGGAAAGATCAAAACCTAAGTTCTTTTGAAATATTCCTATGAATTCAGAAAATGAATAAAAAAGAAGGAGACAGAAGGGGAAGAGTGTTACACTTTACAAAGACACTATAATCTTTATTCTCCTGCAGACTTATGGCACTCCGCTGATCACCAAGCTACTAATTCACTTTCCTCTGAAGTTACAAAAACCGACATTGCCTCTCTTTGTTTCCAGATCTGGTTCAACAACAAGGGCTGGCACAGCATCGGCTCTTTCCTCAACGTGATGAACAACGGCATCCTGCGAGCGAGTCTGCAAGCCGACCAGGACCCCGCGAAGTTTGGCATCACCGCCTCCAATTACCCGCTCAACCTCACCAAGGAGCAGCTGTCGCAGGTGGCATTGTGAGTCTGACTGTTAACACGAGGGTACGCTCACGAATGATAACATCTCTTTGAGACGTCACGTGTCATTGTCACGCTCTGTTCTCCCTCTCCTCAGGATGACGACGTCAGTAGATGTGCTGGTTTCCATCTGCGTGATCTTCGCCATGTCCTTCGTCCCTGCCAGTTTTGTGGTCTTCCTCATCCAGGAGCGAGTGAACAAGGCCAAACACTTGCAGTTTATCAGCGGAGTGCAGCCTTTCCTCTATTGGCTGGCCAACTTTGTCTGGGATATGGTAAGACATTTCAGTCGTCTCCTCCCCAAAGAAAAGAAGGAAAAGCCCAAATATATCGGGACATAATGCGTAAAAACAAACTGAATCCTATTTCTTCCTCTCTTGCAGTGCAACTACATCGTCCCAGCCACGCTGGTCATCATCATCTTCATGTGTTTCCAACAAGACGCCTACGTCTCCTCCACCAATCTGCCCGTGCTGGCGCTGCTGCTGCTCCTCTACGGGTACATTTAACACTCTCAATTTGTCTTGGCTCCTCCTTTATTTATTTTCTCTATTATCTTTATTATCTCTATTTACTCTGACCTCCCCTCATCTAAAATGATCTTTATGTGTCTTTTCCAGATGGTCGATCACCCCTCTGATGTACCCAGCCTCGTTCTTCTTTAAGATCCCCAGCACGGCCTACGTGGTCCTGACCAGCGTTAACATACTGATCGGAATCAACGGCAGCGTCTCCACATTTGTACTGGAGCTGTTTGGAAGCAATGTAAATAATGATCTCCAAGTCATTTTGATTCAGTTAGTTACAGTAGCAGTAGATTGATTGATTGCTGATTGAAAAGTGTGCAGAAAGAGAGATCGAATGCTTTATTAACTGTTAATACTGACTTCATTCCTATTTAAGGAAATCGGTGGCATCAACGACATCCTGAAGAACGTGTTCCTCATCTTCCCTCACTTCTGTCTGGGCAGAGGACTGATCGACATGGTGAAGAATCAGGCCATGGCCGACGCTCTGGAGAGATTTGGTAATTACAGCAGCAGATCTCTTTTACTAACAACTACAAATGGGTAAAGATGGATTTTCTAAACATGCTCTCTGGTTCTGGTTGTGTCTCTGCAGGTGAGAACCGGTTCCGCTCTCCTCTGGCCTGGGACATGGTGGGAAAGAACCTGTTTGCAATGGCCATAGAGGGCGTGATCTTCTTCTGCATCACCGTCCTCATTCAGTACCACTTCTGCTTCAAGGCCAGGTGGGTGAAACACGTCAATACACGTGTTTAGTTTTTCATAACTTCAAAACAATTAGGGGATTTGGATTTGGATTCCCTCTAGGTGAAGGATTCTACTTAAATCTGTCCTGAATGTAACCTGTTTCCTGTGACCTTCCAGGTCATCCACCAGTCATCTGAAGCCTATCGGAGAAGAAGACGAGGACGTGGCCAGAGAGCGACAGAGGATCCTGAGCGGAGGAGGACAGACGGACATCCTGGAGCTCAGACAGCTCACCAAGATTTACAAGCGGAAACAGAAGCCGGCGGTGGACCGGCTGTGTGTCGGCATCCCCCCTGGAGAGGTACGATACAATGTACACCTGTCACCAGGGTACATGCGGGGTCTTACAAGTGTTGCAAAAACATTGAATTTAATATTTTCAAAATAAGACTTTAAAAGTTTGTGGTTTTTTAAAATATTTTATTTATATATATTTATATATACAACAACAAACAACAAAAATGTACATAACACTGGATACATAACAATATTCAAGGGAAAAATAAAAGGGGAAAAACACAACCAATACTAAAACACCAAAACAAAAAAAACACAATAAACTGCTCACATGACCATATAAAACCAGACCACCAGCAAAACACAGGCTTTCTTTAGTACAGATAAACAGCACGATCAGCTGATACAATGAATGTGCAAGCTACAGTACAGAATCTCTATATTCCTGTGAAAATAAACATATACAAGGTGTCCCGATGTTGACGTTGTCCCTCTTCTCCTGCAGTGCTTCGGTTTGCTGGGGGTGAATGGGGCAGGGAAAACCAGCACCTTTAAAATGCTGACAGGAGACTCCGTGGTCACCGGTGGAGAGGCCTACCTGGCTGGAAAGAGGTAAGACACATCATTATACAATCATTCGTATTAGAATTCATATATTCATCTAGTTTATTCAGCCTGCCTAACTGGCAAGAAGTAGTAGTCACAATAATATATTCTTATCATCAAAGATGCAATTAAAGGTACTTGAAATAAGAATAAAGCAAGTCCGTCCCACTCCTGCTGAGATAATAACTTGAAGCAAACTCTTCAAACAGGCTGATTTTCACTGGGAATTAAACGAGCTTTCTTTTATTTGTGAGAAAACATTCACTACAAGGCAGCATTTTGTGTAAAATATCTATTTTTTGCTTTCCATGAAACTTAATTGTACTCTTCTTTATGTGTTTATCTCACTCCAGTGTAAATACAGAGATAGATGAGGTGCATCAGAACATGGGCTACTGTCCTCAGTTTGATGCCATCAACGACCTGCTGACCGGCAGAGAGCACCTCGAGTTCTACGCCATCCTGAGAGGAGTGCCCGAGAAGGAAGTCTGTGAGGTCAGCAGCAAACAAAACACACACACTGTATTTACCATGACATATTGTTTTGGTCTTTTATAGTGGTCGACCAAAATTATTCAAATTGCTGATATTTTGCATCTGATAAAATACAACAATAATAATAACAAATGTGACACAAAATTGTTGAACTTAAATGAACATTTATTTAACAGTTATTCAGCAGATAGCAGCATCTCTTTGTTTTTGGTCCTTTTATAGATCTTCACACTCTTTATAATGTAAATCTGACTTATAATTCTTGTTTTTCTATTTTTGTAGTCCACTGGGGCATTATGTGGGATATTGGTCGACAGTATGTACAAAAGAAAAAGAAGATGGTTGACACTCATGAAAACTTTATCCTGTCCACTAGGTGGCAGAGTGGGGCATCCGGAAGCTGGGCTTGGTAAAATATGTGGACAAGTCGGCGGGCAGCTACAGTGGAGGAAACATGAGGAAACTGTCGACTGCCATCGCTCTCATAGGAGGACCACCTGTCGTCTTTCTGGTCAGTGGAACATCCAAATACTTGTGAATTAATTTGCATAAAGCAGGGGAGCAGTGTGATTGTGCGCTCAACGGTACATTGTAGCAGCAGCTGAGTATCCGTTGTTTCCTGTTCACAGGATGAACCAACGACAGGCATGGATCCTAAAGCGCGACGAGCTCTGTGGAACGCGATCCTGAGCATCATCAAAGAGGGACGATCTGTAGTCCTGACCTCTCACAGGTTAGACTTCTGAATCTTCTCAATTAACTGAATTCTATATTTTTGTTGTTCAATTACGTATTAACCTCGACATGACTGACCTCATCCTGGTGTGTTCCTGTGTGTTGTTTTTTTTTGCAGCATGGAGGAGTGTGAAGCACTTTGCACCAGAATGGCAATCATGGTCAACGGCAGGTTCCGCTGTCTGGGCAGCGTGCAGCATCTCAAAAACAGGTGGGGACACGTGGCGGGATAGCATTTCACAAACGCTCACACATGGTAGAATATGACAGAATTACAATTTTCCCCAGATTGTCACTTTTTTTTTCAAACATTTAACAAATAAGTAACAAAACAAGAATAACAGCTAAAATGAAAAGTATACATACAAAAAGTCAATTCACACATTCTCATAAATAACTTAAATAAATATTACAAGGAGTAGGAAGAAGTTTTCACTTATATGGTCCTACCCCTTCTTTAATTAATTAAACAATTAAGTTAATATTTATTCTATATACAACTCACAAACAACTTCCCCAGTTCTAGTATGTACAACCCAAATATCCACCCAGTGTCAATCAGATATAACTAATACCCTTTTTCCACCCAAATTAGCATGTATACATGTTTGTT
>JAOVVB010197842.1:0-10937 GCA_028570985.1 Heterobranchus longifilis
TGGGGGGGGGGGGTGGGGGGGGGGGGGCGTCATGTATGTGCTCGGAGGTGGATGGCTGCATCTGAAGCCTTAATGGCTTACGTGCTGTGCTGCTGAGAGGTCCGCTGTGCGCTAGGACAATCACACACCTAAGTACTCGTTCAAATGCCAGTTTTAAAGCCCCGTTCATGCTGATGGAGACTGAAATAGGCAGCAGGAAAGTATTAACTCCACATGAAATGCATTTGTTTCACGTACCTCCGGGAAAAATGCCTTCTCATTTGAAGATCAACGAGGTGCTTTTTTTTTTTTACAGCATATACCAGGAGGTTTATTTGAGGAAACCCATTGAATGTTTCAGTTCTTTTAGATGTAATATCATCTATTGCCTCTGTGTTTGCACTTGTATACAGTACCCTGTAAATGCCAAACCGAGAATCAATATGCAGCAATTGTTTATTGTTCCACAGAGACCAATATTGAAAATAGCTTCGGTTTGTCAACTTTGATAATCCTGCACAGTTACTGCTCTTTACCCGCCTGTGGAAAATCAGGTTGCATAATCAATGGAGTTGCAAAGCCACTTGTGAGCGCAAAAAAAAAGAAAATCAATGATGCCAAATAATGAGGAAAGAATGCAGAAACAATTCAGTCCTCTTTCACCTGTTTTGCTTGTAACAATATTGCTAAACTGACAAAGGCACTTCTTGTACCTTTTGTATTCTTACTAATGATCTTGTCTCTCCTCTCTTCTTCTGTCCTCGCCACGCTTTTAATAATCCAAAAATCGAGTTGTATTGCTGAGAGTTTTGTCTTTGTTCTTGCCTCTGTATGCGACTTCATGACACTGAAACTTGGGGTCATTCTTTGCCACATATATCTGCTTTGCACTTCTGTCTGTTGCAGCTCTTTAATTTGTGATAGAGAAGGTTAAAGCTGCCCTTGAGGCTTCTTGTGATACATATTCTTTACTGGGGTATAACCCTGATTGACTATGAACATAAGGTGAAGCGATAGACCTATTCAGGAAGATAATGTGTGCATTATTAATCGTGTTCCACAAAGGTTAAATCTCTGGTTCAAACTGCAAAAAAAAATGCAGTGCATGCAATGACTGCATAGCTCAAATTCTAATCATTCTTATTTTAACTTTAATGCAATCATTACACGTTAATCCATTGTTTCATACGATCTTAAGATGTTTACTAAAAATGCAAGGTAACTGAAAATAAAATCTCCATTCCTAAAATGTCAACATAGAAATACTGCCACATAACAGAGGCAGTTATCCCAAAAAAAGGTGCGGATACAAAAGTTACAACCATCAAGGCAGTTACACAAGTTCAGTATCGTAGCAAGTCAGTCATCATCGTCAACATATTTATAATATGAGACACACTGCAGTAGGTGTGAATCTTTAGGCACCTCATGATTCAATTACGATTCAGAGGGCTACGGTGCGATTATAAAACGATTAGCGATGCATCTCGATGCATCAAAATTTTAATTTCTATACATTTTTCTCACTATGCGTGGCTACTTGCTACTTTTAAAACATGGCGTATTTATAATAATCCATAATTACAATAAACAGATGGTTTTACTTCCATTATCTTTTAGTTTAGTTAGACACTTGCATTAAGCGTTAATCAATTATTTTGAAAAATTCAACGGTGGTTCATTGGCCATGATTCTTACTGTAACTGTTAAGGCACTCAAATACTTCCATAGCATCAATAAGAAAACACCTGTTGATGATTCCTGATCTGCAGCTTCTGCTTGTTTATACAGAGCAGACACAGCAGACTAAAGTTTTTAAAGATTTTCTGCATCGAGACATAATCTTTCAAGAGAGAATCGCGATGCATCTAATAATCAAGATTTTTCCCCACCTCTACCTGGCAGTATTACCAATGCCCAAGTTAAGAGTTGCAACCGGAGGTCGCAAAAGGAAAGTCTGAAGGCCGTCTGTCATTTTGACAGATGAAAACACTATAAGGGCGATCTACCTAACTAAACAGGAGTCAGGGGAGTTCACCAACAAGACAATGGAGGTGGATTTGGTGTCAAAGCGAAAAGCACAGGTGCCTATTTGTCAATATTTCAGCTTTAAACCCAATGCTAATAAGGAACCTGATAACGTTAATGAGGTAATCTGTAAACTCCGGCGGCCACCTCGCAGCAGGAACGCGGTGCAGCTGGAGAGGCCAGAGATTAACAGATATTATTGATATCACGGCAGCCGAGTGTCAAAAGTTTCTTTCAAAAGCCCAATAATTGTGATGGCACAATGGCTGCAGTGTTTTTAGTGACCTCTGCTGTCTCTGTGAGAAAAAAAAAAAAGAATCTGCTTCATGTGGTGTTGACATGAAAAGTGATCTCATGGCCGATGTCTCTTTTCTCATCTTTTCTCTCCGTGCCCTTATAAATGCATAATCTTTAAGCTTTTTCTATATATTAATGATTAAAAAATGAAAATGAATGAATGAAAATGAAATGCTATTAAATATGTCTTATTATAAAAAAATTTTAATTAAAATGACGGGTAGCCTAATAATATATTATAACAACATTTTTACGACCCTGTCTGTCAAAATGACGGACAACGAAAGTCTCTGGTTGCAACATTCAAAAAGCTGCTAAAATGTCTTTAAAAAGACCATATTTAATTGTGAAGAAGAAGAAAACTTTGTTCAAGTCAAAGCTCACTGACTGTAGATAAATAGCACTAAAGACTTCAGAAAATTACCAGTGAATTAAATCAATATCTCCGAGGAAAAGACTGCATATTGTGAGCTGCTGTTTGTGTGAGAACAGTCCCACAACCTGGAATAAGCAGAATAAAAATTGGAGCCTTGAGCAATGAAAAAAGTAATATCGTGTAATAACCTATATTTTCTTTTTTCCCCCACAATAATGAGTTTACATTCAAATAAAGAATGCCAAAGAATGCCTTCAAGCTGTTGGAGGAAACAATTAGATGAGAGTCATTCAGTCTGATCACTCGAGTGTTCAAATATATAAATATATAGCATGAGGCCATTTTACAGGACAAGATGCACTTGGACTATTATGCAAACAACGTTTCTCTCATGATGTTCCCACACTCCAACATGATACAGTGGTTCACATTTCAGAGTTGTTTCATGAACGCTTGGATGAAGTCACGAGTCAGTCGTCACGTCTAGACACATCACGACCATAATAGAAATAGCAGTACCTCCACTGAAGAACTGGAGATTATTTTACTTTACACAGTCCAGGGTTTGTAAGCTCTTCTGATGTACCTTGATTAGTACTTAATACTCAAGACAATTTGAAGGCAACTATAAAGATTAAAATATGATGTGGTGTGATTATATCATCAATAAAACTTCCTTCAAATAAATATAAATATGGGAGAAGAGAATAAATCATGGTTAATTAATTGAGATCTAAATCGAAAAAAGCATCCACACACAATGTGCAAATATCTTATTTAATTGAGCAGCTTTTTTCTCTAAACATTACGACTTTTTTCTCTGAAAATTGTAACTTTTTTTCTCTCTAAACATTACAACTTTTTTCTCTAAACATTACAACCTTTTCCTCATAAAACTGTCACTTTTTTTCTCTAAACATTACAACTTTTTTGTTGAAACATTATGACTTTTTTCTTGAAACATTACGACTTTTTTTTCTGTAAATATTACAACTTTTTTCTCAAAACATCACGACTTTTTTCTCATAAAATTGTGAGTTGTTTTAACATTACGACTGCGTTCTCTAAGCATTACGACTTTTTTCTCAAAAAACAAATATTGCATCACAGATAGGACACTGTATTAAACTGCAGTCAATTCGTGAGAATATTCACAATAATCCCGATAATGGAAATTCACCACAATCACATTATTGTGAGTGTTTTTGAATCGCGATCCACGAGATGTCCCATCCCTACTTGTGTGAATCAGTGAGTCTGTATGGTTAAACATCAAGAGTTGTTGTCCAGAGTAACATTGCGTAACATTAATTACTAAACTGTGTGACCACGAGGTGAGACACATTAGAATTATTGCTGAAATAGCATTGGTCCGAATCATATAAATCATCGATGCAAAGTGAAAATATCGATACATATCATCATCTTTAAGATGCACATCTACTGTATTTTCCCACTTTATATTTATTCTTTTCATTTAAAAGAATAGATTGTTTCTCATTTAACTGGCTGGAAGAGCTCAGTAATAAAACTGTCAAATCATATTTTAGTTGCTTTTTGTTAAATGGACATATGATATCGTATCATATCGATCGCAGGCCCCTAAATTTAATCAAATTAAAATCGTATTGTGGCGGACTTTGTGATATCAGCAAATCTCGTATTGTTGTCCAAAGAATCGATATGTATTCTGATGAAACTTGTGATTTACACCCCTAGTATGCAGACTGTGACATCGTTGAAATGAATATATTAATTTTCATAAGTAAAGGGAGCATAAATTAGTCTTAAGATCTACTTCACTGGGGATGTGCGTTTGTGCCAGCTGGGCCAGGCATTGTCATTTTGCAACTGAGGGTGCAAAATATTAAACTGAGGGTGCAATGCATGCGTTTGCACCCTCGTAGAAACGGGCCTGACTGCGTGCAGTAGCACTAGAATTAGCCATGTCCGTGTGACCGTGGTTCATGTGCATGCATGTCAATGAGCAGGGCCTCGCACACCCCCTGTGACGACACCGAGGGACTACTACTATTACTGTACTGCATCCATGTGGTTTTACATGAGACAGCATTACTGAATATATTATGTTTAAATAACTTAAGCACATTGCAAGCAAATATATGAAGGCACGTGCACGCAGGCTGTTGAACCTGGTACATCTAATTATCACTGTAACTTACTGCTTCATGATCACCGCAGAATCAAGTTCTTTTACGTGCAGCAGAGAGAAAGTGATTGTGTCTTACACGCAGTATAATTAGGGATTTGTTTTCTTTATGCGTTCCCATAAGACACTTGTGCATGTCTGTTTAACCAGAAGAAGGGCTGCAGCTACTGAAGGGGTTTTATTTTAGTCAACGATACTTTGGTGTGCACAGAAAATCTCCCTTGACTTTGTGTCATGAGCTAATGTGAACGTTTGTATTGTGTGTGAGCGTGTGTCAGAGGTGCGTCATTAAAATTAACTTGATAAAGGTTTCTGTGATTGGTCGTTCGCTCTTCCTTGATCTCAATTTCTGAATCCAATTTGTGACTCTGCGAGCCCAACAGCAATCTCTTACTCTCTCTTGTCTAAATTATACAGCTGCTCTTGTCTGTAAATGGATATAATGACTTCTGCATGACTGAATGAATCGAGTGGCACTACAATTATTTTAAATAATTTCAATTACACTCGGAGGTCAGTGTGTATAAACAAGGCCGCACGAACATGCCCTACTCCATCTCATGTTTATAAAAAAGCATCATGGTGCTGCACGCCTAGTGCATATATCATGTGCAAAGGGTTTTTTGAAAGGTACTTATTACCTGCCATCAGCGGCTGTGTGTGTGTCCTGAAAAATGTGTTTGTCTATATTGCAGTGATAAGCAAGCTCTGTCTTCACATACATGTTTCTCATATGTATGTGCGAACATCTATTATTCAACAGTGATTTAATCCTGTTATAGGCCCCTGGGTTTGACTAAACCAGTTAGCCTTTTTGCTCCCAGCAGCCGTATCTCGACAGGATTTACAGCACTGGACTACTCTAAGCCGACAGCACATCATAACTAGAAATAAATTCACCTGTATCTCGACAACACAGGATTTACAGCGCAGGTACACTCAAAGCCAACAGCACATTACCAAAATAAAACAGTAAAATTGATCAATGTAGGTTATGCATAATATTTCAAAGAACATTCTTCAACAGCACACTCAGCACCTCAAATATCCCACAACGCCCAGCAAATAAATCTGTTATGGCCATGCAGTTGTAAATTGGTCTGTTATATGATGGAGGGGCCCCATTCAGACATCTCAGGGGTCACAGCATTATGAGGTCTCCACAAGGGTGAAACTTTAGTTTGAGAAGTGGGGGAGACACAAATCATGTGGTCTTTGTCAAATAATCTTAAAATAAATAAACACTAATAAATAAAACATAACCTCCATACATAAGCCTTTATTTATTTATTTATTTATTCATATATATATTTTTAATCGGGCTAGCGTGTAGGTTTCGTTTCAACATTTATGCACCAATTTCTGCCTCTTCTGCATCAATTTATGGTGGAAATGTCTTTAATATCGTAAAAATAAAAGGCCTCTGCTACATTCATGTTTTTATTGGGGGGGGGGGGCAAATGCACATGTTCTAAATATTGAGGGGCACCCGTGTCTCCCCCAAAATCTACACCTCTGATCACATCTTTCTTCTTTGTGTTTGCTGTAACGTTACTGTGATACACAGTATCAGAAGACGCACAGATCCAGAATCCGTGCAGTTTTTCCAGTTTTTTTTCCTGTAATACTACCACTGAAATACTGTAATACTACTGCCATTTTTTCTTAATATAATATATTTATAATATATATTATAATTTTTTTTATTTTTATATTTTCTTTTTTTTTTCAGTGGGGGGGGACAAAAACTGGATTTTGAAAAGTGGGGGAGGACATGTCCCCCCTGTCCCTCGTGGGAATTTCGCTGGCTTTACAGAAATGCCACAAACAGCTGAAAAGTGGACCTCCTCTGAGGCCCTTAGACAAAGCTTCTAATGCTGTTGTTTTGCACTTGCTTTTTGGATTTCTCCCCACAGCGTTGACAGGCCTATATATTCGCCTATTCAGCCCCTGTAAAATCCTATAGATAAACTGAGGGGATACACACTTAAAATATATCCCGATGGTTTCTACGCCAAGCCTCACCACAACAAATACTGTACACAAATTAGCTTCATTTATACTTCATCACATCTTTCCAATAACACAAACTTCTCAGCATCAGTATGACACACTGCAACTCCAAACATTTCTGCACCACTGCAAACACAATACAGCAGACCACAGATACATTGCAAGCTGCATTAAACAGAATATCAATGACACAATAACAATGCCTTGACATCTTGACTTCGTGCCCTGCAATTGTATTCCTACTGTTTCTATTTATCTATTTATTTGTTTATATATACTTTTGTGTTTTTGTGTTCTTGTTATGCACCGTATCACCAAGACAAATTCATTGTATGTAAAAAAAATACTTGGCAATAAACACGATTCTGACTCTGATTCTTTCTTTTTTTTAATATATATATATATTTATTTATTTATTTTTAAAATTATTATTTAATGTATTTATTTATTTTTTGATTGTTAGTTTTTATTTGATATTTGTTGTATATTTTGTATTTGTATTTTAAGCCTGTACAGCACTTTGGTCAACTGTTGTTTTAAATGTGTTATAAATAAACTTTGATTTGATTTGACAATAAAAAGCGTCAATATTAAACACTGACTTACCCTTAGTGTCTATGCCTGGTTTTCTTTGCAGCAAGATTGCTGAAGAATGTCCCTCTCAGTGGATACCAGCGTCAGATGGCTCAGTCTCAGTGAGCAGGTCCCAGTAAAGTGTCATCAATGGAGTCTCCACATTTACCAGGGTCAGTGCAGCTGCTGGACCCTCTGTGTCATCCTTGGCGGTCTCTGCACTTTGCCTGTCCGGGGGCAGGAGCTGTCCTTCGGGTGTCTTGAGCAGCAAATGACCCTGCTGTGGGTGTACTTGTTGCAATTGTTTCCGAGTCAATGTCCGGCCCTTGCAGTGCCAGTATTTTCTCTTCTTCACAACTGGCATTTTGCCATGAATATCCGCGCGTGGGCTTCTCGGCTGCCCCATGCTAACATTAGCGCTTACCTTAGCCGCTGCAGAGTTGTAGTCGCACGCCTCGTAGCCTTGAGCCTGTTTGAACTTTGGTATTTTCCAAGCAACTCATGGCGTCGTTTTTGCTTTTTGTTTTTTGTCTGGACCTTTCGCCTTTGAGCACTGCTCTCATGCTCTCGTGTTTACGAAATCCCCCCATGTTTTTTCTTTTTTCTTTCTTTCTTTCCACCAGGTGGTCGCGAGCTCACGCACCTGACTGACAATCACTGACTGACCAATCAGCGTCAACAAATATCACCTGCAACAAACTGGCCAATCACTACACAGGACGCCCCTAATTAACATTATTTTATTATTATTATATTAATAGATATAAGATATACGCCTTTATTGACCCCAGAGGGTAATTTAAGGTGTTGTAGCAGCAGAAGGCCACATAATTAAGTCGGTTATAGTTTAATTGAGATGTAAAAATAAAATATATATATATATATATATAAAAAGAATACAAAATAAAAGGTATGCCTATACAACTAGCATAAGAGTAGAACAAAAAAGAAGTTAACTATACAAGAACAAAAGACAAAGACAAAGTTGAGGTAGTGACAGATATTAAAGTGACACATCAAAAATAAACAGCAGTGAGTCCAGTATAGCATGTATATAAACAGTGTATATATTAATATAACAAAATAGAATAGTAGGCCCTATATGATGTGACAGTATAACATATTACCCTGATTTACCTGATAACCTAAATCCAGCGGCAGGGAGACGTCCCTGACCGCTGCCCCACCATCCTGAGTTGTTCTGGGATTAAAGGGGAAAAACATCAAGGACAGTAAAAATATATTTTTATAGTCTATATGCTCCCAGCTACTCAGGCACCAGCGGAGGTGCAACAGGCAGACATGCCTTGCAGGTTCCAACATCAACCTGTCACCTCAGCACAGTATTATAGTATGAGGTATATAAGATAATATGCGGAGGCCCTTTGAAATTCAGGGCCTGCCACTGACCCCAGGTGCTCCTGCAGTTGCCAGAGGAAACATGAAAAAAGTTTGAAAACTACCAATAACAAATATATGTTGCGATTGAGAAGGTGAATAAACCATAGGTTAATGTAATGGATAAACACTTAAATAAATAGGCCTATGAGTAACGGATAAGTGGTTGAAATAGTTGGCTAACAGTGATTGATAGGCCTATTGGAACATTCATCTTTTGCCAGTTTGAGTAGTAAATAAACTTGACAAAACCAACTAAAAACAGTGACAGTTCAATTGTATGGAAAAATACTGTAGACTGTAACAGTATCCACATTTATATATAGGCTAATCAGTGGTATCAAATAACAGCCATTATAAAATCAATTTGAATGTCATTTGTAAATGGATTTCTTTAGGTTTTGTGAAGAGATAAAGTCAAGTGCAACATCACAACAGGGAAATATAATAGACACTTTAGACATCATGTTTCATCATCACATCAAAGCTAAAGATGAGAAAATGACAAAGGGTTGTAACCTACACCTCAGTGACTGATGAGGGCAATTCTCTGTCTTTTTCTGTGTGGGGAATGCAGAGCAGAGCATTCACAGTACATCAATACTATTAATAAATTGTAGATTTTCAGAAGAATGAAAACTATTAATCTAAAATATAACAGCCAGTCTATCTGTGGACAAATAATATTACTTAAATTCAATTCTTGTGGCAGTGTAAAAGCTACTGGTTTGTGAATGCCTGCACTTTGCTTCTCAGTCAGGTCCATGTTTTTTTTCAGATTTTTCTCTTTGGTAGCCTATTATACGTTTGACCAAACTCCAACTCTATCTCTTTGCTCTTTATCATTTTCTTTTATATTCTTAAACCCAGCTTCTGAGACTTTGAATAAATTTGTTCCCATTCAAGGGTGACATCAGCAGAGCCAGTCTCAAAACTTTACACTAACTGTTCAGAGAGGCAGTCAGCTTGTGCAGACTCTTCCCTATAGAGACCCACACACCAACATTTAGCAAGTTTTCATCAGGAATAAATTAGATATGTTATTCAAACTGTGCACCCTGACATGCTCCTCTTTGCTAATCTGATTTTAAAGCTATATTTGGTTCAATAATGACTCAACAGCATAAGCCTGAGACAGACTCAGTAGAAATGAGACATTACTGAAACATCAAATAAAAGCTTTAAAAAACGAATCAGCTCATGCTGGTATGTAGGGAAGTCTTTTTTAATGTTCTCGTTACTCACGCTGTGCTTTGAAAGCACAATGTGGTAAAACATGGGCTGCATCAGATGACTGTTTTTCAGGTGTGTCACTTCAACAAGAGCAGCTAAAAATATTTTTGGTGTTTTGACATGTATTTGACATGTAGTTTTGACAGTCTGGTCAATAGCCAGACCAGTGACACAAAAGAGAGGAGATATGTTTTGTGACAGACTGAAAATGCAATCTGAAAGAAAGTGGATCCGGCTACAACTTTTAGGAAAGAAGAAACTTCTCTATTTTAAGTTATTAGGCATGATCTGAAGCATATACAAAATAAAATACTTGATGTTAGGGCAGAGACTGTGCATTATAGAGAGGGGATACATTTTGTGACAGGTTGAAAATGCAGTCTGAAATAATGTGTGCACTGTATAACTTTTGCAAGGAAAGTAGAAACTTCTGCATATTCACCAAGGTTATTAGGCATGATATATACACAATAAAATACTGGATGGTAGGGCAGAGACTGTGCATTATAGAGAGGGGATATATTTTGTGGCAGACTGAAAACGCAGTTGGAAAGAATTTGTATCCCACTAAAACTTTTGAGAGGAAATTTATTCATTTTTATTAGATTATTAGACATGATAATGTCAGCTCTCATGGGAAATACCCATCCGGAGGCCTGAAGCTTAGATGCTGTTTCTACTAATATATAGGGGGAGATCGGGGGTAATACTTGTAACACTTTTTAGTTTTGATGTCATTACTCAAAAACCTTTTGAACTATTTAGATACAGTTTTTTGTGTAGGTAACTTCTATCTGTATTCTACATGTTAACAGTCATCAAATGTTTTTACAAGCGATGTTAGAGTCACAATATTGATTGAAACACAAA